>CAJNOL010004590.1:0-14793 GCA_905250125.1 Rotaria sordida
GTACAAAAAGCTATTGATCAAGGATTAAATCTCGAGCAGACAGTGAAAACAACAACAGATGCCATGCAAGAATTTCGTGGTTATGTTCTCTTTGATTGGATACATTCTAATTTGAACGTACCAAAAGCATTCGATGAATTGAAAGCCAACAAGTAAATTCAAAGAGACAAAATTACAGATCATTGAATAATTTTCATACTAACAACGATAACAATCTTTAATAACGGTTTGCTTCTATTTTTAATTGTATGAATGATACTTCTTTTTTCATTATTCAAATATAAAAGAATTGTATTTTTTAAAAAAATTCTCAAAACCACTCATCAATTTGGGTGTGGGTGTGAATGAATTGAACAACCGCACACCCACACCCATATCCCTGAAGTATAGAGTCATTGTTTTTCATTAAATAAATCGGTTAATTTAAAAACTCGAATGTGTAAAAACGTATTCGACTTTGAGCATTTTAATACGTTTTGTATCGATTTTATCTGCGTGTAGATGATCAAATAAACTGAGCAATCTCTAGAATGTTACATTACTATGAGCGAAACTAGCTGTGTGACTTTTTATCCTCTTTCTTTCTTTTGCTCAACTTTTGAGATACTTATTTTAGACTTCTCACAGTTTGTGGTCATCCACTCGTCATCAACATTCTGTCAATTAAAATGGAGTGACGTATGCCGACATTTTTCTTTTAATGTTAATTAAAATACAGTCCTTATCTTTATGTCAATTCAAGATTGACAAAAAAAGACAAGCGATAAAATGACATTCTATCTGTTAATGTGCTTTTTCTGTGATTCCAAGAGTGGAAAGAAATATCTCAAACGTCTCAGCACAAGGTAAGCTATTTACATGCATGCAATAATGATCAGTTATAAAATTCAAACGTGTAATCACAACATGTGTTCATCCAAAATGACAAAATTCATGTATTCATTTTAGGATTGTTTTGTCATAATAATAGGATGTCTTCTTCTTCTTCTTCTTCGTCGACGTCATCTACCAACATCACCGAAATCGGGGTTGATCTATTGTCAACAAATATTTTTACATTGATCAATTCGAGTTTAATTTGTCTGTATTCATTTTTGATTCTATTATTATTCGCATTACATTATCGTCATTGGGTAAATAAGGAAATATCTCTGATTCTTGTCTTAAATACCTATGTAGCCATATTCTTCTTTTCTATTATGTCACTCACTATGAATGTTAACACGCTGATGGGCGATTTTCATCTGTTCAATGAACGACAAGAGGACGATTCACTTTTATGTCGTGTTCAAGGCCTTTTGTATTATGTATTGGGCGCAGCAGTGTTCTATACACTCGCTCTTCAAGCATTTTTTCATTTCACGCGTATTGTCTATTCTCGAAAGATCGTTTTTCAACGTTATCGAACACAACTCATATTAGTCGGACTCGTCTGGCTTCTATCATTTCTACCCACTGTCGTATCAGTACTCTCATCAAGATCCATAGTCTTTCTAGCTGAAGAACACTATTGTTCGATGGATGCCAATGCAAAGCCATTAGCAACATTGATTATATTATCATGTAACTATACATTGCCCAGCTCGTTTTTATGTATATTGTACATACGTGTCATTATTTTCATACGTCAATCAACTGAACGTATGGCTGTTGCTGCACGACAACAGATGAAAAGGGATGTGATTGTTTTGCGTCGAATTATTCTAATTGTCACTCTTGTTCTTGTTCTCGGCGCACCGGGACCTATTTTTATCATCATGCGATTTATCAATGGTCGACTTCATCCACTCGCCTATCGCATTACATGGTTAGCGGGTGTGACTGGTATTCTTTTTATCTCGATTGCACTCTATATTATAACACCACAAATGAAAACAATTTTGATGACAATCCCCGTACGTCGAGTTAGAGCGACAACATCAACGACTGGAAATCGATTTTAATTTATGTTTTGGTAAAGCCTCTATAAGACAGTGAAATTATAGACGAACGAACTGAGAATAAAAAAATGATTTTAGATCAGCGTGTGTTCCGATTGCTAGCAAACGTCACTTAGTATCAAAGATATTATTTAGATTTCTAAAAGATTAATAGTTTTTCATTTCAAAAGAGTCAATACGATACAATAAATCAAGTGCTATTGATTGACGCATCATCTCTTTGATTTTTATGCTTCAAAATGAGAATTTTGTTAAAATTTTTCCTCATATCTACGTATTGAAGTCTGCTGATTAGTTGCATTAATGATTTTCTTAATTAATCAGTAATATTTGACACGTGTTTTATATAAATGATCATCTAATTACTGTAAGACTATTGGAAGATGTTAGAAGAATTTTTTCTTAAATTTAACTTTGTTCTATAACTGTTGATAATTTCTCATATCGATGGATGCTAAGATTAATCACTTCTGTGAATATTTATTGAAGCAATTAAGCGTTAATTTGTAATATAGATGTAGCTGTGTGTGTGTAGATGCAGAGAAGAAGCATGTCTAGATTTGCACATACTTCCATGTTTGTTTTCCAATATTTGCTGTAACGATGTTTTTTTTCAAATTGAAATCGTCTTATTTAAGAATGTTAGATTGAAGATATCTTCTTTTTACTCTTTCTATATGCATGAAATTGTCGTCGATTATCCCGTTATTATCGAGAGATTTTGAAAATCTTTTATTTTTCAAGGGTTTATTACTTTGTTTTTATATATTTCTATTCTATATTCTATTCTCTTCAATATTTCCTAATCATACAATTAAATATAGATTAAAACAGATAAATGTTGTCTGATTAATTAAGAATTCTTCTATGTATGATCAAAAAAGCATAACATCTTAAAGATGAGAAAGAGCGAAAAAAGATTTTTCGATTGTTGTTGTAGGAAAAAGCAAAGTATCAAATGAGAAGCGATATGATTTATAAAAGAGCAAATAGCGAACTATCTTCCCATAGCATTCATCTATATTTTATTATTTTCAACGAAAATTGATTTGTTTTCCGGGGATGAGAAAGTAAAAGTGTAAGATTTTATTTGATTCTCTAGGATTCCAAAGAATTCTCTCCAAGATTTTCCTATTCATCTCTTGTGGTGTCATCACATCGGAAAATCAACATTGAGACCCTGGTTACTATATCTGTACGTTGTCTTATAGAGACTAGTGATGGTATATTGATCAATAGAGAATCTATGTTTCTATGATATATGACTCATTTTATAATAATGTCCATTATTTGGAAATGTCTGTATATATACAAGATAAATGACTAAAAAAAATAAAATAAAATATCTAAATATAGAATTATTGAAAATATATTTAATGGAAATAAATAAATAATTCAAAAATAGTTACTTGATCATTCATCTATTATTAATCAAACGTTTTAACAATAAATTTATGAGAAAAATCATATTAAAATCTAATTGGATAATATTTTGTTGTACATCAATATTAACAAATATATTTAACCCCTGTTGCAAAAGTCTTTAGCCAAATGTTTATTCATTTTTCAGCCGCCTAAACGTCATTAGTGAGAATCAAAAGTAGTTAGTTAAAATCAGATTTTTGTGCTCTTTTCGAATATCTGATCAGAATATTTCACTGACTCAATATTAATTAGGGATAAGCCAAATGTTTGACAGAGTCGAAAATGATGTTTGTACAGAATTTTACTGGATGTATTTTTGTGTTTTGATCGATATCTACTCTACGCAAAACATGAAAGATATTTTCATCAGCCAATTTTATAGAGCGAAGTTTGCTCTACAAACTATGCTATTTAGTTTGGTTTTCCATCTCGAAACAAATACATGCAATCTATTGTATTATAAATAGAAGATCTTGGAAAATTGACTTTTTGGCAGGATTTTATTTTACGTACCAATCAGTTCTCAGAAAAACGTCTACAACCTTTTATTCATTTGAGTTGAAGCCTATTGTCATATATGGTTTTATAGAGAATTGAATGCTCTACAAATTGCCAATTTCGAACTGCTTCAAAATCCAACTTACATAAGTAATGAATAGCGGGAAAACATGTGTTTTCTTCGTCGAGATGTCATTCTTCGCCTCTTTCAAGTATTAACTTACAGCTAACCAATCTTAAGCCAAAGAGATATTCTAAACACATATCAGAGAAGAGCAGATAAGACTGACTATAAGGAGCTACTTTTGGTTCGTATCAAATACTTTTAGCGGCTGAAAGATGAACAAACATTGGCAGAATGACTTTTTGTACAGATATCATTTTTCACTCTGTCAAATATTTGGCCCATTTCTAATCAATGTTAAGTCAGAGAAATATTCTGATTAGATATTCGGAAAGAACACAAAAATCTGATTTTAGCTAACTGCTTTTGATTCTCACTAATGACGTTTAGGCGACTGAAAAATGAATAAACACTTTGTCTAAAGACTTTTGCAACAGAGGTTATTTGATTTTAAAATAATTATTTATCATATTTAAAATAAATAATATTCTGTATTTATGTTTTTAATAATTACAGTTAAAACAATATTTATTTGTCATTTTTATCAATTAGAAAAATAAAATAAATTGAAAAAATCTAATGATTTTTTTTTCAAGAGCGGCTCAATATTGACATATTATATATCTTGATGCATTTATTTTATATTATTTAAAATAAAATTTATTTAATTAAAATAAAACACGAGAAATTTCTTAAAATATTTTCTTGTCTTTAATTAAAATAAAATAATTCGTTTATTTGAAAATAATTTTAATATTTATCTATTGAAGGTATGGATGTCAGTGTTCTCATCGTCGTCACTCATACCCTCCTTTTTCTCTATTCGTAAACTCTAAGAAAAAAAAGCATAAAAAAGTGTTGTTTCTGCATTTTCTAGAACAAATCCGGATACAGATGTGCTATTAATAAAAGTCATGCATTTCCCATTTTAAACTATTTGTTTTAGTTATTTAAAAATTAGGTTGTATTTTATCTAGATAAAGATATAAAACAATATTAATGCTTTTAGTCTCCATTTTCTTGTTTGAGATTGATGATAAAACGAGAAAGTATTATACATTAAATTTAGCAATCTCTTGATAATCGTCAGTTGCTATAATTTTATAGCCATTAAGATGAATTTTCGAATGATACTTTTCATGAAATTATTCATTCTGGTGATGACTGAATCGAACATTTCATCTTTTCTTTATAATATCAATCGTTATTCAAAAACAAATTTTGATTGTTTTTATGCTCATATCATTGATGATCTTTATCAAAACGATGGAACATTTATTCGTACAAATTATTTAACTCCCTTTTGCCAACGTCCATTATTAAATGAATCTATGAATAAAGATTTAACATCGAAAGAAGGATATGTGAAAAATAGAATCAATTTTTCAAGTTTACGTTCTCAAGGCATTACTAGTGAACAATTACTTAAATGGTCAATATCAATCGATATAATTGAAGAATATGCTATATATTTGATTGAAAATGATCCAAAACTTGGTGAAATTATTTTTTTAAATTGTTCATCATTATGGTTTGGTTCTCATTGTCAATATACATTTGGTTCAAATATTGAAATTGAATCATTTGGTGATTTTCTAGTTTCTTCATTTAACAATCGACAGAAATATCCCTCTGGCCTTACAATAAATACTTGTTATCCACATTTATTTGGATGTTTCCGTGGTCCTAAACCAATGTGTTTAGATTGGCGTGAAATATGTAATGGAATAATTGATTGTATTGGAGATAATTTTGGTATAGATGAAAAATATTGTGATGAACTTGAAATGAATGAATGTAAAGAAGATGAATATCGATGTCATAATGGAGCTCAATGTATACCATTAGAATTTTTTCGAGATGGTTGGACAAGTAAAGATTGTTTAGATGGAACAGATGAAGAAGAAACTTTCACAAACGGTCCGGAGTTTGATGATACCAGTACTTTAAATTGTATAAAAATGTTAACATTTCCTTGTGAAGAACGTAGTTGCCGTTATCCACGATCATTTCCATGTGGTGATGGGGAATGTCTGAATTCTGAACTGATTAATGATCATTTTAAGGGAGTTTTGTGTTCCGGTACAAGACGTAATATCAATTATGCTTACAGTATTTATAAGACTCTCAATCATCTTCCGGATGATTGTCAGAAATTAATACTTCACAAATTCGGTTTGTATAAACCTTCCACAAACGAGAAGGAAGATTATTCATCTGAAAATTGGTTATTATTAAATAATTGTTCAATGGATAATATTTCATTTCCTGCATATCCTATTTTCAATGGTTATTTTCAAGTTATCTATTCAACTAAAAGTTTGATCAATGATTCGTTTAGTAATGCACCACCGGATTATGTCTGCAATGATCCACGACAATGTTTACATTTACCAAAAGCAACAATTCAAATAGGAGGTTTAGATTGTCGACCGTTTAATCAAGTCGTTGAAGAATCTTATATTATGGATTTGTATGATTTACATTCTATTCTTGATTCACTCATGGATATTTGTTCATTAATGGGAAATATTAATAAATATACATCGAATTCATCTTTATTTTATTGTCAATCATCACAAAGATACATTTCTAAACATCGTCTTATTGATAGTTTTGTTGATTGTTATCATGAAGAAGATGAAAAATATCAAAATAGTTGTTTATTAAATGATACTCAACGTTTTCTATGTCAATCAAAACAAATATGTATATCACCTATAGGTATTACTATGTTTTCGGGTGACTGTCGAGATGAATATATATCCCTCACTAAGCCTAAATCGTCTCTATTGGCGTTTCTATGTAATTTCATCCCTGAAGTTCGCGAAGAGAATGGTGATGATGATGAAACAAATTGTGAATGGTGGCAATGTAATAATCCTTACACTCGATGTGATAATATATTTCATTGTGCCAATGGTATTGATGAATTCGATTGTCCTAATTCTTATTGTAATATTAATGAATTTAAATGTATTATTGACGATTCTATCGATTATCTATGTATTTCTCAAGCTAATATCTATGAAAAACCAATTAATTGTAGCAAACATAATGATGATGAAATTATTTGTCGAAAATTATTTTATTCGGCTAATTTAATTAATGAGAAAAATAAATATTTATCATGGAAAGAAAAAACATGTTTAACGCATAATGATATTTGTGGTCAACAATCACTTAATAATCAGCATTTAATATGCAATCCTGTCAAAAAACCGATAGCTTATCTATGTGAAAGATTAATATGGGATATAAATAATAATAAACCATTATGTGCCTTACAACTTGATGACCCTATTTTTCGTTATGATCGTTTCTTTTCTAAATTCAATCTTGGATATTTTCCATCAATAATAAATCAAACATCATTATCCTCACAAAAACATATCAATATGAAAATAACAACAAAAGTATCTATGAATACAAGTATTGAATTAATTGAATATTGTAATCGTGGTATTTTGATCTATGAAGGTAAATCATATAAAAAGAAATGTTTATGTCCACCAAATTATTTTGGTGATCAATGTCAATGGCAAAGTCAACGTGTTAGTTTAACACTTCAAATACGTCCAATGGGTTCTATTGATAAAAAGAATTCTATTTATCATATATTTATTTATCTTATTGATGATGAATATAAAATAATTCATTATTATGAACAAATCAATTATATACCATCAATAGATTGTCAAACAAAATTTAATCGTTATTTACTTTATCCAACAAGACCAAAAAATGTAAAACATAATTATTCAATACATATTGATATATTTGATAAAATAACATTAAATTATTATGGAAGTTGGTATTTATCTATTCCTTTTCCATTTTTACCGGTTAATCGTTTATCAACACAATTAATTATTCCATATGAGAAATCGGAATTTTCGAAAAATTGTTCATTAGAATGTGGAATACATGGAAAATGTTTTTATTATATCAATTCACCAAAATCATTTTGTAAATGTGATCAAGAATATTCCGGTCATTTTTGTCATTTAAAACATGAATGTTCATGTTCACCTAATTCAATTTGTTTAAATTCATCGATTTGTTTATGTCCATTAAATAAATTTGGTTCAAAATGTTTTTTACAACATACATCTTGTCAATCTGATAATCCATGTCAAAATAATGGACAATGTATACCAATTAATGATCGAATTAATAAGAAAGGGTTTATTTGTTTATGTAATGAAGGTTATATGGGATTAAATTGCGAATATAAATCAAATAGAATTGATATTACTTTTAGAACAGATGTTATTCCATCAGTAATCTTCGCACATTGGATAATAGCATTTGATGATAGAAGTTATCAACGAATAACAACATTTAAAAAAGTACCATTTGATCAATATTCAGTTACATTATTTGTTAAAGAATCATTCAATATTTTATTTATTGAATATTTAAATAATTCTTATCTAACTGTTTTAAGAGAAGAATTTATTCCATTAGATGATATTTCAATTGATATTAATATTGATAACATGTGTGTAAATGTATCTAAATTGTTGAATTCAACAATATTTAATTATAATTATCTTCATCGAATAAAATATTATCAATTTCCATGTATTGAAAATCTGAAATTAAAATGTTTTTATGATGAAAAACATATGTGTATTTGTGATAAAAATCGATATTCAAATTGTTTTGATTATAATCATAATATGATTTATAATTGTCGAGGATATAATTATTGTCAAAATAATGGAAGATGTTTTCAAGATAATGCAACTTGTCCAACAACAACGATGTGTATGTGTGAAAAATGTTATTATGGAAATAAATGTCAATTTAATACAAAAGGTTTTAGTTTATCACTTGATGCAATATTTGGTTATCATATTAAACCATTTATATCATTTTTTAAACAATCAAAATCAGTTAAAATAACGGCAACATTAACGATTATTATGTTTATAACTGGTTTTATTAGTGGAATATTATCAATATTAATTTTTCGAAAAAAATTTTCGATGATGGTTGGTTGTGGAATTTATCTTTTAACAACATCAATTACATCATTATTAACAATAACTATTTTTACAATAAAATATTGGCAACTTATTTTTTTTCAAATGAATCTTATAACAAATCGTTCATTTCTTTATATGAATTGTTTATTAATTGATATGTTATTAAAAATTTTTCTTAGTTCAGTTGATTGGTTAAATGCATGTGTTGCTATTGAACGAGCAATTACTAGTCTTCAAGGAATTAAATTTAATAAATTAAAAAGTCGATATATAGCTAAACGTGTTATACCAATAATATTCTCTTTAGCAATTCTTACTTATATTCATGATCCAATATCTCGTCAATTATTTGATGATGAAGATGAACAACGAACATGGTGTATTGTTAATTATTCATTTCAATTGAAAATATTTGATAGATTTATTAATCTATTTCATTTTTTAACACCATTTATAATTAATGTTCTATCTAGTTTGATTATCATTATTAAAGTATTTAAAACTCGAACAAAAACTCAAAAGAAAGTAAAAAATACAACTCTTTTTTATGTTCAAATCAAACGACACAAACATCTTATTATTGCACCATGTATTTTAATTCTATTAGCTTTACCTCGTTTAATAATATCATTTTTATCAAAATGTATGGAATCAACTCGTGATCCATGGCTTTTTCTTTTTGGTTATTATATTTCATTTGTTCCATTATTACTTATCTTTGTAGTATTTGTATTACCTTCAAAAAAATATAAAGAGGAATTTCTTATTCTTATAAGAAAAAAACCTCGTACGACGCAATAGAAATGCAACATTTGTTTGTTTAGTATCGATATATATATATATATATTTGCTTATGTCTTTCTTTGTAAGCTATTTGTCCAGTGTTGTCTTATTTTTATTCATTTATTATTTATTCTTTTTTTTTGTTTATTTCGTTTTTCTTGATTTCGTATTATATTCATATCTTTTAACCATTGATTCAACTGAAAAATAACTCTTTTGTACAAATCTATTGATGAACATGAAGAGAGAATTCACAAAGTTACTTTCTCTCTGGTCATCATTCAGCTCTCACCTTCCGCACAGTAGATAGAAAAAGACGGTCAGAAACAATTCTTTTAACGATTGGTATTATCAACTTAATATTTTGCGTACATACAGCTGGCACTTGATACTAATTATCTGCACTAATCCAGCCTTTCTCACTCGAAAGATTCCTGGAAAATGAAGTTTTCAGCTTTCGAAAACTGCGATTTAGTATAATAAAAAGTAATTATTCCACTATAATGCTTCTCAGAAGACGGAGAGAGCAACTTATTTCATATTTCCTAGACTGAAAGGATAAGGTCTAAAAATCGAAATTCACCTGTGTCTGCCTGTCTGTCTTTCCGTAATGCGGTCGAAATGGACATGGTAACTATGATACAAATGACCAAATAACAGGGTGAGAACAGCTACCATAACTAGTTTCACGTTGGTAAAGACGATCATCAGATGAGTTAAGATCTTCAATTGATTTAAAGAAGAATCAAAAAGATCAAATTCAAGTACCGTTGAAAAGTTCAAAGCAAAACCATGAACAAATCCAATAATGAATTCAAATATTTGTTGATAAGGTCTAAAAGAAAGATCAATAACTTGAAGTTGATTCCTTATTCAATACTAACAATTTAATCTCAGGATAGACCATACCTGTGTTCCATATCGTTGTCGATTCGCATGCCGTTTTTTCTTTAATCGTCTCTTTTGTTTTTTCTCAATTGATACATAATTTCATGACGCATTCATTCAATCGTTTATTCTCTTCAGTTTCATGACTAGAACAAAAGCACTGGATAAGATAGAAGAACTAAATGAACATAGTGGAGTTCATGAGAAGTTGTGGAAGATTCCGGTTTTTATTCAACGTCACTGTTCATCATGATGGTACATATATTTTACTATACAGTGTATATTTGTTGGTTTCCCTAAGAGGAAACGTCGTATTCGCCATATGGCGATTCATATTTTTCACCGAGAATACTGAAATCGAATGTTTTTGGTTCATAAACTTACTTTAGTCGTTCATTGAACATTCATCATCGATGGAATAAAACAACAGACATTGTATTATCATCAAATACTAATATTATATGTCTTACCAATCGCATCGATGAGCAGCATGCTAGTGTTGATGGATAAAATTAACTGTGAAAATGAATATCAGATGAATATACCACTTTTCACTCGTCCTTACATAGTATCTATTTAATACCTCTCTCTCTCTCGTTGGCTTTTTCCACGATTCTTTCGATATCTTTTTACGTGGGTGAGAAAACGTTCATGAGTCGGTAATCCTGAGTCAGAAATGGACATGAAAGAATTCAATCCTTGACCAGATGGGTGTGGATGTGTAGGTGTGAATCTGTATCTTCTATTCGTTCACACCCACACCCACATCCAACAGATTTGATTCATTTATATTGTTATTAACCTATAAAATATTACGAAGCGAATCAATATGTTTGAGTAAAGATCGATTCGGCATTGTCAATGCCATACTCGTCGAGTTCGATATACCTTATGTCGTCAAGTTTTTTCTTGATACTAATGATTTGGAATGTTGTGAATAGAACAATGCGGATTTCGTTCTCGCTTGGATGCGTCGATATGGTGTGTACATCAAAGGCTATGCACGGATTTTGAATGCGATAAGTACGTATGACTCGATGCTTCGAATTTAGACCAAGAGGAAGATCAATTAGAAAGGTTGGCGCAACATCTTTGTAAGTTGACGAAGACAAGAAAGTTCGCGTCAGAATAAATTTATCTTTCTCATATTTATCTACATCTGGGTTTTTTTCATATTCACACCACGATAGGTTGTGCCGATATAATGACAATACTGTTATAGTTTTGAGTAATGACTTGGAATGACGACGAAAATGTAATGACCAAGACCGTTGGATGGATCATTATTACGATAAACTGTGTTGCTCATTGTATAACTTATCTCAAAACAAAAATCAGATCCAACATTGGCTAAATCTTCGTAGGGTTTGATAGCAAATACTAAACGATGTCTTTGTATTGTTTTTATTCTTGCAGACATAGGACTTCTTATTAACAATGAAAGACTCTATCATTTCTTTTCAAAATTTTCAAGTTGCTGTTGAAATAATTCTTCATTGTGCATCGATATTAAATCATAGCAACACGGAAATGGAAAAAGAGAACGAGGATGAAGACAACATAATATCCGATTGTTTGTTTTTACTGTAAGAAAGAACTTTGCAATCTTTTGTTGCGATGAAGAATTATTGAAGTTATTTTAGAACATTAAGAAACTATTTCTCTTAATTTTTCTACTTGCTAAAAAGTTTCTTTTTTTATATTAACAATACTTTTTCTTTTCCCAATGGTATCAATTTAATTAACGTGATTCTTATTTTATTAAGATGTGTTACTTGCAGCCACATATCTATTTTTTTTCTTAACAATCCGAGTATTGTCAGTTTGAATCTTCTTTGTATTTTTCATCCTTCATTTCTCATATGAAACAATGGCTCAAGACACGTACAAATTTACCTTCCAGGAGCACATAAACTAAGAAAGTGATCTTTCTCAATGCATGAATTCTTTTGAATAGAAACAACAAATTATAGGATAATTTCAAGGTGAGACTCCACTTGTTAATTCTAATGATAGAGAAAGTCATCACTTTTTTTAGAATATTGGCGGAAAAAAAAGTTATGTGTGGAATGAGAGAGAGAAATAAAATGGCCTTTATTACTCAGTAAATGCTTTGCATTTCATTCTGAATTGAATTCATTTGATTACCTTGAAATCTTGTTAGTTATGGCTTGGATAAAATTTCCACTGTTGTTCCTATTGGTTCTTATGGAACAGTCAGTTCCAGAAGATATACACTCATTTATGATGTCTATAATGACTGATTGGCAATTTCAATATGCTAACACAACTTGTTTACCATTCTTCAATATCACTGTACCGAACATCCACAAGTGCCAAATAATTTGTTTAGATCAAGTTCAATGTCAGGCGGCTACTTTTCAGCAGTCAACTTCTAGTTGTAAGTTGTTTACTAACATACCGAACCTAAATGACAACTTGGTGTCATATATGGACACTGTTACCATGATCGTCATATTTGGAACACGAATGCCGCTTGGTTAGTACGAATACAATATATTTTAAGAAAAAAATTATCTAAATTATAGGCCATAGATGGGATTGGTACCGACCGGTCACCGATGGACCAATCGATTACCGATATACTCCATATCTTTTTCTACCTCTTATTAGAAATGTTTGTCGAACTTAGCATAGTCAATCTGTGCAAAAGATAAATTGATGTAATCCTCTTTCACCTATAAAATGTGTATCATTTAATCAGTTAATACTGTCACGAAGAACGTGTAACATCGATAATCCTGAGTGATCTCATCGTTTAAGAAAGAAATAGATATCCGAAATCTATAAAGTCATTACAGTCCTTCAACAGTTCTATTTGTAGTTTTCAAGAAGTAGATAACGAAAACTGTGTATTACAAGCAAGTTGTTTTCTGAAGTTAAGATCAATAGAGAAGTCTTTTATCAGCTAAATGGCAGATTTCTCTTAGAAAAAGGTGATATTCTTATTGGATGAGAAGAGAAATTTCGAAAAAAAAATGCGGTGAGCTTTTATTCCAAAAATAATTTCATATTGAATACGAAACTTTTATTCAATATGTATCAATAACACAGGTCTCTGGAAATAATGTTATGGAATTTGATAGTAACTACATAGACTGTGTTTTCCTTGAAAACTTCTACTATGTTTTCTGCTAGATTCGTATATAAAATACGATAACCATGGTTTAATGAATGACCAGAATCCTTCATCATGACTGTTACAGCTAGTGACAGAATGAAATAAAATATCACTTCCTATATCACTACAAATCGTGATTGACGCAATATGTGTCAGTATGTTTCAATAAATGAAACGCATAATTTATGACAGAATATATTTGTGATTTTAGCAATGATAGCAAGAAACAAGCATTCTAATTTTTTGACTGTTGATCAGTGAACACTCTTTCGAAATTCTACGTGTGTAAAAGAAATGATTAACACTCAAACTTTAATGAAAAACATCATTTAAGTTTATATATAGAATTTAAAAAGGTATGATAGCTGAAATCGTACTACCTGTAAGCTGATTCGTTTGAATTAGTATAATACAAATATAATCATAACTATTGTAGAAGACGGAAGATGTGGACAGCTATATGAACCCTGTGAACTTATCATAATCAATTGAAAACGAGAAATATTCTTAATAGATGAAAAAAAAGCTCAGTTCTGATCATAACTCATCCCATCTTTTTTTTCTAATTTATATGTAAGTTTTTCGAAAATAGAACCAACCACTACGTCAACAACAACATCAACAGCAATAATAAGCGGTAAGTGATAGCAGCCTGCACACAGATAACGTACTCATCCATTTTTGACCTTCTGATTGTTATAACTCGATAACTAAAGGGGTGTGGGTAGGTGTGGGTATGGGTCTTCTCTTCACGCACTCCAACACACACACCCACACCCTTCTTTTAGAGTTTCATTCATAAATAACATCTGTATGATTGGGAATAAAATTTACAAAAGAATTTAAAAAAAATAGGACCATTATTTGGAATCTTATCCCCGTATTCCCCCTCCAGGGTCTAGGGGTCAAAAAATATTTTTCGATTAATAAAGAGCCTATTTATATCAAATGATGAGGTTTACTTCACAGATTGTTTGAAGATAAAATTGTTTATTAGGA
>CAJNOL010004591.1:0-14790 GCA_905250125.1 Rotaria sordida
ATTCGATTTCGAACTGAAATTTTGAAAACAATATTTGAAATAAATTGAGTTAAAACGATGATCGAATCCATATTAAAAGAAGATTTGTTTTTCTCTTAATTGAATACACTTCATAGTAAACTTCGAATTATCCATTTGAATTTTCGATTTTATGTCAATGATTTCACATCATATTCTATTACATAAAATCCATATATGTAAATGATATTTCACAACTGAAACTAGACAGTTTATTTCAATTTCAAAAAATTTTCATTCAAGTGTTGAGGAACTATTTCAAAATGAAATATATCTCATGAATAGAACATAAAAAAAGGAAAATTCGTTTTATCGTGATTGTTTCGTTTGTATGGTAACGAGCATATTCAACACGTATGATTATGCTTTATTTGGGTGGTTTATACAAAAAAATGAGCAAAATTCATTCGTGAATCAACGTATAAAAGGGTATGGATGTGGGTGTGAATCTGAATGTGAGTGTTGATCATCTTTTTAACAACAACCACGCCCACACTCACCCCACTCACCCACACCCACACCTCACACCCATACCCCCACACCATATCCACACCCACACTCTTTGATTTGTCGTAAGTATCTTATTATTAAAACGGAGGTATGGATCAAGGTATATCGCTTCCAAAAAAGCATAATTTTTCTGCTTTCTCAAAAACATAGAAACTTCTTCATACAACCCTAAAAATCGTGCTGTACTTGTAAATGTGGCGCGTTAATGACGGTTTATTTAAAAGAATATCATGAGCGTTTCAACCAACAAATAGGAAAGTCGATCGATCGTATGTTGAAAGTACTGGAGAAGAAGTTACATGGTCAAAAGTGCTTCTCTTAGTGAGAAGAAAGAGAAAGGAAATATAAAAGACGCACCATTTTGTTTTTGTTTACACACTAGTGGTCTAGTTCTTTCTGTTCCACTAAGTGAGCAATAGCAGCAATTTTGATAAGAGTCCCTTCTGGGAGTTTAGACATAGCAACAACTGCATCATCGTTGCCCATCAACTTTTGTACTGTTTCTTTCAAATTTGTATAGATAGTTTGTAAATCTTCATATGATTTATTACTGACCTCTTGTACCCTGTTTTGAAACTCAATGTTATGGTCTTGAATTAGGTTAGTACGACTTTTCCCGAAACAGCGATTTTCGAACTCATTGTAAATCGTTCTTTGTTGATTGAAATTGTTTCTTCTACGTGCTTCGTTGTATAATGCATTTAACTTTGCTATACTGGATCGTTTTAGATTTTCGTCTGATACATCTAGTTGAGTTATCGAAGAAGTATCAGTCGAAGTACGACGCTGTTGAACTCGTGGCGGTGAAGAACGATGTTCAAATGATAATGACGAAAAGTCGTCATTAAATTGTCCATAATCATCACGTCGCTTTCTTGGTTCAAAAGCTCTGTCACGCTCAGAGAGTCGATCACGATCGAAAGGTCTGTCATGATCAATTGATCGATCGCGATCAACACCTCTGTCATGATTAGAGAGTCGATCACGATTGAAATGTCTATCATGGTCAACTGGTCTATCGTGATCAAAACTTCTGTCACGATCAGAGAGTCGATCACGATCGAAATGTTTATTATGATCAACTGGCCTATCACGATCAAAACCTCTGTCACGATCAGAGAGTCGATCATGATCGAAAGATCTGTCATGAGTCAAGTGATCATTTTCCATCCGTCTTCCTTTAGTGTTGTCTGATCCCTGAGGTGACTGTAGCGAGGAATAAATGGCAGCATTTTTCAACAAGATATCTTTAGGAATCTGTGTGATAAGTAAGATATTTGTATCAATGGTTTTTTCAATTTTACTCTGTAAATCCATATATTTCTCTCGAAGTTGGTTTCGATTCATTTGTGCACATTGTTGAATGTTTTCCGTGAATATTTGTTGATCGTCTTCACCTAACGGACCAATTGATTTACCTATTATTTAATGAACGGACATGCAAGTCATTGGTAATTCAGAGAAACGAGTGGCACCTACCTCTAGATCGATTATTAAGTTCCTGTATAATTAAACTGATGCCATTTATATCGTTTTGCCGAATACAATCGTTGTGTAGTGCTACTAAGTTTGTCGTGCTAGTTCCACGTAATTCACTGACTTCTACCTTCACTGGAACACTTCGGTTTTCAGTGACAGCCGCTGCTGCGGCAGTTATGGATCGTTGTTGTGTCTTGGTTGTGGATGAAACAACGCTGCTGTTCGTAGATGATCTGCCACCATTTTTTAAACGCGCTCTTATAGCATCAACGCTATTTTTTTCAGCATCATCGTTATTATCATCATCCTCTTCGTAATCCGGCTCTCTCTGTCTTGGTTTCATTGCCAGTCGCTTTGAAGAAGGTGGCTTTGATGGTTTCTGTCTTGATAACCTTTGCCTTACGTGATCGTCTTCTTCCTCTTCTTCCTGTTCTTGCTCTTCTCTGCGGTTGACCACTTGAAATCGAGCAGAAGATTTATATCCTTGATCAATTTTCATATTACTTTTCTTCAGGTTATTTCCATTGACAGATTTATCGTTCTCAAATGAATCACATAAACCGATCAAACTGTTAATAAAATCCTCTGCTTGTTGTCTTGCATCGATGTTTTTTATTGATTGTTTTGACAATTGCAACTGTTTGATCATAGACCACAGCTCATCGACTATATTGAATCCGCTGCATATTCTTTTCAATTCAATACAGTTACGCTGGATTTCATCTTTCTTCTGTTGCAAGGCATTGTCTAACATTATTTTCGCACCTTGTACTGTATTCAACTCATTTTCGGAGGCATCTCGATTTTGTGATGCTGCATCGTACATCGCTTTAATATCATGAAGCACTTCATCAATAGTCTGCGTCGTGGTCTGCATAGTTTTGCGATCATGATAATGGTTTTCAAACGGGCATTTTCCAGGGCAAACAGTACACCTTCCATTGTCCATCGCTGCACAGCCGGATAATGTTTCGTCTCCTTTTGTATACGTTTCTTGCAGTCCACAATTATCATGGCAGACATAATTGCAACCAGAACATATTGTACTATGATAATTGGCGTCTGCAAGTTTCTCCACAGTTATGACATTCTGTTTCGTATAGTCTTTGTACTTCTCCTGGTCATCTCCGAAAGCTTTCAGGGCTTTTCCTAATGCAGCAATTTGATCTTGCATCTTTTGAATATTTTCCACTTCTAGACGAGCTTCATGCATTAGAGATTTGATAGCATTACGTATGTTTTTCATTTCTGTGAATGCTTGTACTGATTTGACTTGAAATGTGTCGATAAGACTAGTCATTCGTTCTAACTCATCGAAGGCTATATCCCAATCATGTTGTAGTAATTTCATTGCATTATCATCCCAACGTGACGGATCAGTAGAGAACGCTGAATTTTGCATGTAGAAAGGATGAACTGTTCCATTTAAATCAAGAGCTTTGATATCAAAATTACATATATGAAAATAGACATTGGTCAAGACCACGATGACGTGATCCAAAATGGCGTCTGGCAGAAAGCCTTGCATACGAACGATCACATTTTTTATGCTGGCTGAGAGGCGAGGAGCCGTTCCGTTGATCACAATGATTACACAGACGATGTCATCCAAATTTTCGACAGACGAAACAATGTTTTCTAAGTTTTTATCATCCTGATCAACTCCTCGTGTGTCGCTTAACCCTGGTGTATCCAGGAATAGATACGATGTCCCATTTCTTGTAAACTTGTATTCGTGGCACGAATCAGTTTTAGACACAGTAACATCGCTAACATCTTTCTCATTGTGCGAGAAGTGTTCTGTGGATTTCCGAAAACGTGTCGGAATTGCGACTTTTAAATTTGTTAATGAACCCTTGAGAAAAAAATTTGTTAGATAATTGATAAAAGTTGATTTGCCGGAACCTGTTTCACCAATAACAATCATTCGAGCAGTTGAAGATGAATGAGGAACGGAACGGTTAGAGGAAGCAAAATCAGATGAAGAGGAAGAAGACGCATTCTTATCCGATTTTGATTTCTTTATTAAGCCTTTGAGCATCCTCTACCTAAATTAAAAGTACATAGCAACACACGAGTTACTAAAGATATTCATTTTTACCTGAGCTTGTGCGAAAGAAATTTATATATCGAAGAAAAATAAACTCCTGGGAATAATAATCACCTGTATCTGAAAAGGAAAGTGATTCCATAGTTCGTCTTCAATAATACAATATCTCTCTTGTACATTTATCTAGGAGAAAAAGCAATAGGTAATAAAGTACGGAATTCGTAGTTTTTATCTTTTTTGATTTTGACTGTTCGAAAACTTTTTTCAGGAACCAAATTAGGTGCCTTATGAATGTAACAATATCAATATGGTATTGGCATTGGTATTGGTGGTATTGATATCGTTACATCCATAAGTTTCCTTAGAACTATCGCTTAAGTTTCAAATTTTTAGACCTGTTAATTGTAAAAGGAAATTTCAACTGACATATAGCAGCAGAAAAAATATGATGACTTAATGCAAAAGTGAATTAAGAATAACAGCAGCGAAGAACACAAAGTTTATAACCATTGATGAAAGCTTGTGTTGAAACCTTTCCTTTTGTATTATTAATATAGGTTTGTGCAGCTTCGGTATCATTCGATCAATTCACGATTTCCTAAAATTGCGGCAGAGAAATATATGCTAATGTATATTAAATATTCAAAAGAAAGAATCTTCTTTCCATTAGACAGTAAGAATAGAAGCGCTGGTACTTACGTCCGCCTTTTCATGAATGAGATCCACAAGAACAGCAGCTTTAACTAACATTTCTGTTGAGAGTTCCTTAATTTTCGTCGGATCTTCTCCTATGATGTCATAAATCGTTGCTTTCAAATAAGAATAAGCAGCTTCAAGGAACTCAAATGGGTCTTCTTTAAATCCATCCTTTATCTGGTTGTATAAAGATTTGTTTTCACTGATTAAAACATTAACACTTTGCCCAATGCATCGACGGTGAAGTTCATCATATATAGATGATTTTTTCGTCTCTTCATTTCCTTTTGATGTCTGCTTGTACATCGACAAGAGTTCGTCGGTTGATAGATTTTGAAAATAGGAGTCTTTCGAGGAATAAGATACTGCCTCAGTTGTCTGATGTACATCTGGTGATGGTTCCGACGAATTGCAGTGAAAGTTCTTTACAGGAATCACAGAAGCTTTGGTAACAGGCTCTAACAAGTTGTGTTTTCTATTCAGATTATGTTTCGCTTCAACCAAAGAGTCATGGACAGAAGGAAGAACGGAATGAGTTGGTTTTCGCTGCATACACCTAGTGCTTGATGTGGGACGCACATATTCAATTATTTTTGGTTCAGTGAGTGGTTCAGGAAGTGAGTGTGTTTCGACGGATTTCAAATACTCTTCCATACTCTCTATGAACTTCTCAACATTCGATCTAGCTTCGGTTGTTCTAGCTATGCGTGCTGTCACTTTTAGTTCATTGATCATCACACTCAGCTCATCGACAAGATTAAAGCCACGACAAATTACCTTCACCTCACTACATAGCTGTTGTACTTCAGCGTTTTTTTGATCCAGTGCAGTTTCCAGCATGACTTTAGTAGCTTGAATTGTCTTTAAACTCTGCTCAGCTTGAAAGAGATTGTTGGTTGCAGTGTCGTATTTGTCTTTCACCTCTTGCAAGATTCGTTCAATAGGATTCGAAACCACTTCAACATCTCGATAATCATGGTAGTGAAGACTATAATGACATCTGTGCTCACATTCGACACAATATTCGTCGCATATAGCTGAACAGTTCAGAAATGTATCTTGGTCGGTGGGAGAAGCTTGCTCTAATCCACAGTTTCTATGACAGATTGAATCACATCTTAAGCAAAGAGTGCTCAAAATTTCAGAAGGTACGAGCACAGTTTCTAGAATGAATTCTGTGGTCTTGTACTCGCTGTAGGCGATCTCGTCATTTTGAAACTTATTGATGCCTAAATTAGAAAACAAGAGACATCTAGTCAGTGTAAGAAATCCGAAGTTTAAATTTTTTGTATATGGTACAATAGAACAGTTTTATCCGAAAATCTTTATATTTTTGTCTGTGATTCTTGGATAACTTCCTCTGAAAAGTTGTGACAGACCTTCCTCTTGTTTCTTGATCTTCTCTTGTAAATTTTGTATTTGCGTAATATCCAGTCGAACCTGATGCATTTTGGCTTTAATTTCGTCTCGTTTCTGTCTTAGCTCTGAGAAACTACCACTATGGGCTGCTTGAAACGTATCGATTAGACTCAGCATTCGTCGTATTTCTAGCATAGATTCATCCCAGTCAGCTTGTATGGCTCGACGAGCCTGATTCCATTTTTCAGGACTTAATGAAAAAGCTGAATTTTGCATGTAGAATGGATAAAGTTGAGCTGAGAGTTTCAGGTTCGTTAAATCGAAGCTCAGCAAATATTTCTTGATATTAGTTAGTACGATAATCGTATTGTCAAGGATTGCGTTAGGAATAGATCCTCTTAGACGTGTTAAAAGGTTTTTTACAGCAAGAGTTTCTCTTGTGATAGTACCGTTAATAACAATAATGAGGCAGGAAATACTTTCTAGGTTTTCAGCCGACTGCACAATCTTTTTCATATTCGTGTCATCTTGGCTTTGATAGCAGTCAGTGGCATTCTTATGATGACCTTCAACATTGCGTGTATCGTTAAGCCCAGGTGTATCAATAAAAAGATAGTGTTTAGATGTAGAAGGATCAGTAAAAAGGTATTCATTACAATGATCAGTCATGGATTCAGTTTCATTGTCAATATTTCTTTCTGAATGCTTAAACCCTTCTGTGGGCGTTCGATGATGTTTTGAAGGTATAGCTATTCTCAGTGAATCCAGAGTTTCATTTTTAAAATAGTTCGCAAGGTAATTGATAAGAGTAGATTTTCCAGAACCTGTTTCACCCACCAAGATAATTTTGGCAGCAGCATCCATTTTCTTCCTTGTTTCTTCATCGATTGTATCATGAGTGCTTTTAAACGAGTGAGTTATGCGGGTTGGCATGGATCTCTGTCGCCATGAAGTTCTAAAACAGAAAATAATTTAATTTGTTTAAGAAGAAAATACAAATTGCCAATATTTGCTTACCGCTGAAGTTTATCAGCCATTAGTTACAACCCTTTTTTGTGAAACACGATCTGAAAGGAGTGTTGAAGTGTATAGGGTAGAAATTTTGGACCCACCCCCCACAGACCGTGACAGAGAAAATCCATACCCATCACAGACCGTGACAGAGAATCCGGGTACCCATCACAGACCGTGACAGAGAACCCTGGGTACCCATCACAGACCGTGACAGAGAACCCTGGGTACCCATCACAGACCGTGACAGAGAATCCGGGTACCCATCACAGACCGTGACAGAGAACCCGAGTGCCCATCACAGACCGTGACAGAGAACCCGGATACCCGTCACAGACCGTGACAGAGAACCCTGGGTACCCATCACAGACCGTGACAGAGAATCCGGGTATACATCACAGACCGTGACAGAGAACCCTGGGTACCCATCACAGACCGTTACAGAGAACTCTGGGTACCCATCGCAGACCGTGACAGAGAACCCGAGTACCCATCACAGACCGTGAGAGAGAATCCGGGTACCCATCACAGACCGTGACAGAGAACCCGAGTACCCATCACAGACCGTGACAGAGAAATTGTAGTTATAAAGCATCAGATATAAGGTCAGCTACAAATGTGTCGTAAGGAAATGCAACAAAAGGATTTCCATTTTATTAGTAACAATAGGCCCATCGTGTTTCACATTTTTAATCCCGCAAGGGATTGCGCTAACAGCTTTCTTTTAATTATCTGAAACAAAGAACTAGAACGCAAAGGGTTGGTGATGGAAAAGAATGAAAATTTAAATGATGAGTACACACGAAAGTTAGGACAGTGCGCAACAGAAATTGTATCATATAGTTCATAGTAGATATATCCAAAAATAATGATACTACATCCGCATAAATCAGATGAGAGGCAAAAAATTGTGTTACAATACCAAGTGAAATCTGTTAGTTAAGCAATTGAAATGTATATCTCTAGAAAACAACAAGCACCTAGCGATAATAGAAATGATTACGCGTTGGAGAGTTTATAAGCTCCATCAAGCAGTAGTTTTTGGCTCTGTTCACTACACTGCCTGAATAGTTGTATTAAAAGCAATTCCTCCTCGCTCAGTGCTAGCTCTGATAATTGATGGATCAAACGTTCGTTTGTAGCTTCTTGAACTCGTCGTTGCATAGCATCTTTAAATTCTTGTTGTGCTTCCTGTTCCGTTCTTGACCTTGCAACAGCATTCCTTCCTGAACTTGGATCTTCCATTGACTGCTGTCTTGCTAATTTTCCGATAGGTACTATATCGAGTGCTTTCTGTGAAGTGGTGCGGCTGAGACCATCGCGAACATCTCTTTCGCTCTCCGGCTTGGTGCGTAAATTTACAGCGGCTGAAGTTGTTGACTTACTCAATGCTACTACTTTGCTCTGAGTTGTGGGCTTCTTCATTCTCTGTTTCAGTGTTTCCTCAGTGGAACCATTTTCAGCTGAGAATGCCGAAGATGAAGAAGTCGTTTGGTGCTCGTTAATGCGGCTAACCATCGAAGCTACTTGAGATATGAAAGAACGTGCTTTCTTTTTAACCTTTTCCGATTTCAAATTTGCAAGATCATTTTCTAAGAATTTGATCAAGGTATACAATTCATCAACTACGTTGAAACCGGAACACATATGCGCTATCTTCAAGCAGTAACTTTCCATTACTTTCAGTTGATCTTGTAGACTCTCCGTAATTCTCAACTGTTGCTGTCCAATATTGTACATCTGACCGTTTGATGTTTTCGAATTCAAATATTCAGATGTGGCACGGCTGCATGGATGAATCAATTTTCTATCATGATAGTGCAGCCTATAGGAGCAGTGATTGGCACAGACTGTACAGATTCCATTCTGAATAACCACACAACATTTAAGAGTATCTGATCCTTTTACTGGCGTCTCTTCCAGAAGACAATTTTGATGACAGACTTGATGGCATTTGGAGCAAATGGTGTTATGATAATTGACAAGAGTCACTTCAAAAAACTGATATTTTGATTCAGTTCGTTTTGATGTTAAACAAGCTTCTAATGCATCGTCTAAATTCTGTAGTTCCATTATTGTTAACCGAGACGTATGTAAAAGGCTGATCAACTCATTTCGTTGTTCATTCATCTCATTGAACGAGACTGTTAAGACAGGAGCTGTGTTCAATAATAAATCTATAATAGAATCGATAGTGTCCATTGAACTTTCCCAATCGTTCATTAAGAGACGTCGAGCCGTAGCTGTCCAAGAAATAGAAGATGTTGAAAATGCTGAATTTTGCATTACAAATACGTGCATATTGGCTGATAATCCAATAGACTCAGGTTTGAAATTCACTTGATGTTTGACGCAATTTGTTAATATTATAAATATATTTTGTAAAACGGCATTTGGGAGTTGATGACGAAACTTACCTAAGACATACTCAACATTGATTGTCAAACGTGGTTTAGTACCATTAATAACTAAAATAATAGCTGATAAGTCATGCAGATTTCGCACCATATCAAATATGTCACGAATATTTTGTTCATCTTGTTCTAAACCTCTCGTATCTCCGATACCTGGCGTATCAATGAAGCAAAATGTGTAACCGTCACGTACAAAGTTGTATGCAGTACATTCAATTGTTTTACTTTGTGATTTGTCGTAAAGTTTATGTTCATTAGAATAATATTGCTCCTCCGTCTGCTGATGATGTTCCGATGATATGGCGAGTTTAAAGTTATCAAATGAACCATCGAGGAAATAGTTGGTTAAGTAGTTGATGAAAGTACTTTTTCCTAGAGAAAAGAAAAAACAACGGTAATCTGCAGATTTCTTTCAGCCCTAAAACATACCACTGCCGGTTTCCCCAATGATAACAGTATTTATCACTTTAGCATCATTTTCAGTATTTCTTGATGCCATGGAACAGTTTCTCGTTTATTTATGTGTTCTAAAATAGACGGAGAGTGACAAAGATGCGCAAGTTCTCAAATGTCAAAAACTTTTCAAGCGTGATCGTATGAATGCAGCAAACATGACAGAACTATATAAGGGAATGGAGTACTGTATCATTTTCTGTAATATTATCTGCCCATCCTTAAAAAGCATTGCAATTTTCTTAATTCCTACGTCGTATCATCCATTTCATGGTGATTTCAAAGTATGCGTATTTTCTCTCGACAGATGTGTTAAAAAGAAGACAAAAAGTCTGTTATCTCAGACTCATTTTTGAAGAAGAATACATTTTTACATCTTAGTTGCATGTCTCTATTTTTTCTGGAGAGTATCAGAAAGGAAAGTAAAAAAGAGTATACCGAAGAAGAAAAGAGAAGGCTGCTTTATGAAGGGTTTGTGCGTGTTTTATTCTGCGTAAGAATTACCAATGAACAGCGAAAGCAATCTAACAAAAATGTTCCTAACACCAAAAGTAAAAGGTTCGTAATGTGTGAGCTACGAGAGATCTTTTGTGGAACTCACGTATATTTTCAAAGAAAATAGTGAGTGTAAGTTATCAGTCAAGGTTTTGCGGTTGCCCCTACCTCCATTGCAACACTCCATTACAGACACCCCTCATTACAGGTAGGCGCGATCTAGTAAATCATTGCTGTGGTTTATAATCGTTCTACTTCATCTCAAGCTGCGCTGCAAACATATATCTATAACATTAGATTAATAACATTAAAAAGCTTTCAGTGCAATCCCTGCTGGGATTAAAATGTGAAACACGATCCAGTTGCTTTTCCTAATTGCAGGGGAATCTTTTAAATTTATCTATTTTGGAGCACATTTCTAAAATATTGTTTTACCCATTCCTTCAAAACTGGAATCAAAAATTAGTTGATACGTTATAATAAAACGTTTTTGATGCGTGGTCTTTGATCTGATATCAACAGTCTTGTATACCCAATGATTGCTTCTTGGAGTGTTTATGAACATATTAGACGTGTTAGTTATCGTCTGTGAGAAGTGTTCCATTAGCAACTAACCCTTAATTATGAGGTGAGCAATCAGTCCCAAACTAGCCGTTAATTAATTAATTAACTACTTAATTAATTAGCCACTAACCATAATTAATCAGATCTTAATTAGTTATTAACCAACTAATTAATAAAATATCTGTCACAGTCTGTGATGTCTGTCACATCTGTGATAGGCCGTTGCTAAGGACTTCTGTCACTACCCTATATACTTCAACACTCCTTTTAGATCGTGTTTCACAAAAAATGTATAGTAACGTAGCTCTTAGCTTATATGAATATGTGAGTTCCACATTTTAGCTCCAAAGGGACTACACTGAAAAGCTTTATCATCAAACAGTTGAACTCTTTGAGTATCAGTGTACTTTATAAAGCACACATTTTCTAAGTTTCTTAATACTTGAATAAAGGGTGTTTCATAAGTTTCGGCCTCATTTGTATTTTGTTTCTTCTTTCTCGTTGTGTTTTAAGGTAAAGAGGAAGGATCGGTATATTTTTGAAGAGCAGTCTAAGCTATCATTTAATATAAATTGAGTCGAATTTGCGTGAACTCAAAAACAAGTACTACATTGATAAAGATATTGAAAAATACTTGATCAAAATCACATTTTGGGATGTTGCAGAATTTCGTTTGTTTGTCTTTAGTGGATCTCATATCTCTATGTAAACAAAAACAAAGAGTCCAAAATTTCCAGTGTAAGTGGAGCTCATTTGGATCTACTATCCATAAAAACTTCATTTGTTTTGATACCGCTAAAATAGAGTTATTCTCGAAATAGTGAAAATTTGGAAATCTCAATAGTGAGCGTTAGAGAATCACAAAAACCTGAAATTTGTAATGGTCGATATTTCGAGGATAACTCTATTTTAGCGGTATCAAAACAAATGAAGTTTTTATGGATAGTAGATCCAAATGAGCTCCACTTACACTGGAAATTTTGGACTCTTTGTTTTTGTTTATATAGAGATATGAGATCCACTAAAGACAAACAAACGAAATTCTGCAGCATCCCAAAATATGATTTTGATCAAGTATTTTCCAGTATCTTTATCAATGTAGTACTTTTTTTTGAGTTCACGCAAATTTGACTCAATTTATATTAGATGATAGCTTAGATACTGCTCTTCAAAAATATACAGATTCTCCCTCTTTACCTTAAAACACAACAAGAAAGAAGAAACAAAATACAAATGGGGCCGAAACTTATGAAACACCCATTATCTATATAACATTTACTACCCAGGACGATGATTCCGGCCTCCGGATCCAACAGAAACCAGGGCTATTTCCCGCTAATTACGGCAGATTTCAGCTTATGTCCCCCAGGCACCGCCAGGAAAACATACGGAAAATGGAAGCAGTATTCCGGACCGGAAAGCACCGTACCGGTTCCTTTCACTTCCGTGCAAATCCAGTGTCCGGAATTATCTTGGAAAATTACCATATGCGCGTGGAATTCTTACGGAATGTTACTGTATCCTGCATCCCAGGCCGAAGAATACGGCAAGGAACCAGCCGTTTCTCGCAGGGAATTCACGGATCCGATCGCCGAAATCATCGTTCTGGGGTATTTTTCTGCAGGATACGGTGAATTTTCCCGTCGGTTCCCACAGGATCTGTTTTTCAGAATCATTGACCTGGGATCATATCCAGCCGGAGTCACAGTGGAAGCGGCCGGATCTACTCCGATGTTATCTACTAACAACATAGAAAACCTCGGAAATCAACGGAACACGGCCAAAGTATTCCTAAACAGGATACCGCCGGCTATTTCCAGCAAATTGCCAACACTTCCGTCGCTTTCCCGCCGGAAACGCTCGGAAACGGCAAGCAGAATCCGTCAAAGTCCTGCGCAATACCGTCCCTAAGATCCGATCGTTTCCTACCATCACCCACAGGAAACGGTGCACTGGTCCGCTTTCCCGCCAACTCCATAAAAATTCTCTACTTTCGGTCAAAAAAGTGGGCTCCAAACTACCTAACCTCCAAATTTCGAGCTCACTTACACATCCATATTTGACTCAATGACCCAGGTCTACCATCACGACGACCAGATACGACTGTACACGGCCATTTACGACGCTGTATACCGCCGTGTACGATGTCCTATCGTATACTGTTATGAACCAATCACAATTCAGTAGGACTTTTTTTGCTTATTATAAGGACAACACCTAATCATGTTCGGGTTGATTCTATAGTTATCGAGGTCGCTCTGTCGAATGAGGGTTATATGTGCGAGCCCCTTCCTTATCCATGAATGAAAACTAGAACCTCCCAATCTGATTGGTTAATAAAATGGGCCAATCAGATTTCAAGAAGACTTTTTTTGCTTATTATAAGGACAACATCTAGTCATGTTCGGACCGACTTTATGGTTATCGAGGTCGCTCTATCGAATGAGGGGCATATGTATGGGGCCCCTTCTTATCTATAGCTGAGAACTAGAATCTCGCAATCTGATTGGTCAATTACAAAATCCGACGGAAATCAAGTAAGTTGGAATCGTTTCCGTGCAGAAACCGACTATCCGGATTAGAAATGGAAACGACCGGATTTCTCCCTGGATTTTCCCTCCATTTTCGGTCGGATATGGTAGGAAAGTAAGCAGAAAAATCCGGCAAATTCCGTCGCGGAATACTGCTTCCATGAAATCCCCGAAAAACTCCGAAAGTGACCGTTTCCTTGCCGGATTGTTCGACATGGGTAGGACTAAAGACATTTTTTCAAGCTATTTGTACATTATTATGTTTCTCGTTCTATATTTTATAAATCTTTATGATAACCTAACCTCAAAATAAACCAAATTGTGGTCCAAATTGCCCTAGTATATGCGGTAAAATTACTACAACTGAAAATGATCTTGTTAACGAAAAAGATTATTTAGACACGATAGAAGTGTGAAAATTATACTATACATACAGGACGATTTGGGCTACAATTTGGCATATTTTGAGATTAATTTATCGCAAAAATGTATAAAATATGGAGTGAAACACATAGCGATGCACAAACCGTTTGAAAAAATGCCTTTGACTCTAGTCAATGTTATACATGTAGACGCCTCAGAGCTCGCTCTTTCCAATGCTGAAACCTCGAGCTCTATGGCACAAAGCAATCAAAGTCATTCAAAAAAAATACCTGCATCCACTTAACTATGACATGGATATTAGGAATATTCCTCTATAATTTGAAACAAAAATTAGCCTAAAGTGTGGGAACCTGGTGAAGTTGAAAGGATTCACTTGTCCAAAGTAACTTTTGAATACAAATGTGATTAGCATTTTCTAAAAATTACAGAAGCTCGCTTTTCCTTCTTACGGCCAGTTATAATACGTTAACACAGCGTTTATTGATATTTCTTAAGCGATGGTGGTATTATCTTCTGTTTTTGTTCATGCGATACCAATTGTTTCTCCTAATTTTTTTAACAAAAGATGCGTCGTGAAATGTTCTACAATATGGTATAATGATATGAACTAATGCGGCTTCCAGTATCTTATAACAATCACAAGAATCATTTTGAAAAATCATAATAATATTCTAACTGTTTTGGGACCTAATATTTTTGTATTACTTTGACGTCTTTGATCAATAACTTCAGTCGCTTGCTCGGATCAAGCCATTCTTAACAGAAGCAATGAAGTTATTTTGCCGACCAACAACCTTTGGACATCATGACGTAAAATTTTGGCGGC
>CAJNOL010004592.1:0-14789 GCA_905250125.1 Rotaria sordida
TTTTTTTGAGTACATTAAAAAATTTGAATGAACATCATTTGAAATGATTATTTTCTCCCATTGGCATCGAAATAATTATACTAACTTGATCGTTAAGTAGACCATTTCAAGTGTGCAACACTATTGATAGTTAGTTGCTGATGATGTATGTATATGTATTGTAGTAAAGTGGTTCTTTTGCTAAATAATCCATCGGTGAATTGTATTTATTTGCTCTCTTTCTCTATGCTTGATTATTCATTTCACATTGAATGAAAAAAAAAGGGAACAACTCTAAGTGTCATGTATATGATTCTTTTTTTTTTTTTTTCTACTTATAGATTCTTTTTTTTTTTCATATTGAATATATATCTTCATATTAACGTAAGTACGCAAAAAAATAAGATTTTCTATTTATCTTTGTGCAAATGAATTAGAATTGATAAGAGGATGATTTTGTGAAATCTTATGTCGCCTACTCCAGCTGACAACTCTATTAACTTTCTTTTTAGAAATTATTTTGTCTTTTCACTATCTCTAAGCTTATCACCAGGGAATCAGTCATAGTATAATAATACAAATACTATCATTGATTCGATTTAATTACTATTTGAAGACAAAAGCAGATTTTCAATGTCCCATTTGACCATATTTACATGAGATAATATAAGGAAGAATAATTTTTTTTTTCTTTTTCTTCTTATTTTGTATTTGTATATAAAGAGAGAGGAGTTTTTACTGAGATTTTTTCATCCATCATTGAATTAGATGAAATGCCTCATTTGATGTATCAAATTGTTTTAGAAGGTATTTTGCTTGTTGCTTTTTATGCTTGGTTTTTTTTAATCTTTTGAATAATTGAAAAAAATTGAATTTTTTTAAAAATTTTTATTTAGGTCATAGTGGCGTTAATCAATTAGGCGGAGTTTTTGTTAACGGGCGACCATTACCAGAAACAATACGGCATCGAATCGTTGAACTGGCTCGACAAGGTGCAAGACCGTGCGAAATTTCACGGAAATTACAAGGTAGAAAAAAACAAAAATTTAATAAGTTTTTTTTTTAATTATATTTTTCATGTTATAGTATCAAACGGGTGTGTATCTAAAATCCTGGGGCGATTCTACGAAACCGGCTCGGTTAAACCGAGAGCTATTGGTGGTTCAAAACCACGTGTTGCTACACCAGGTTATTATTATTTTTTTTCTTTATTTAATATAATTTGGAAACATATGAACCTTTTAATTAGATGTTGTAGCAAAAATTGCAGAAATTAAAGCCGAAAATCCTTCAATATTTGCTTGGGAAATTCGTGAACGTCTTCTTAATGATGGTGTTTGTACACAAGATAATTTACCGAGTGTAAATTTCAAATAAAATCTTTTGTTTGTTTTTTTTTTTATTATTGATAATTTTTTTTCAGGTATCTTCTATTAATCGAGTACTACGTAATTTATCATCATCATCATCATCATCTTTAAAAGCAACTACAGATTATCATCAATATCCAACAAGAGAATTTCATTATGATGGTTCATCATGTAATTTACTTAATCCACCACCCATTTGGACAGTATTAGGAACTGCAAATTCTACAACAAATCCATCATATACATGGCATCATCATCATCAACAACAGCAACAACAACAACAACAACAACAACAATCATTAACAACATGTAATACAACAACACAAAATCTAAATAATAAAAGTACAAAAAAGATTATTTAATTTGAATTAAAAATAAAATTAAAAAAAAACAAACAAACTTTGATTATATTTATTTATTTAGATGGACATAATTCAATGGGAATTCAATATGAAACATCGAATGAAGATAATAATAGTGTTAATAATGACGACGATGATAATGATGATGATGATGCTGAACAAAGTACAAATAGTGATCCGGATTCTAAATTATCATCACGTCAAAAAACACAACGTAATCGAACAGCTTTTACACAAGAACAAATAGCTGCACTTGAAAAGGGTCTGTTTTTTTTTTCTTTTTTCTTTTCATCCAAAAAAAAAACAATTTTTATATCATATTAGAATTTGAACATACTCATTATCCAGATGTTTATGTACGTGAACGTTTAGCTAAACATATTAGTTTACAAGAGAATCGTATTCAGGTAAAAATTTTTTTATTTTTTTTATTGTTTTATGAATAATCAAAATTAAAATTCTTTTTCTTTTTTTTTGCCAATCAAAAAAAAGGTTTGGTTTTCAAATCGAAGAGCTAAATGGAGACGCGAAGAAAAAGCACGTAATCAGCGACGTACTCATACAGCTTGTGAGTCGTCAACAGGAACAACATCGGCAAGTAATGCATCGATTATAACAAAAATTTCTCCACCACCATTACCACCACCAACAATCTCATCATTAAATCAAACGACAACATCACCATCATCAATTACAACTCCTTCATCAGGTTATATGATGGATTCTAATATTCCACCATCGATTGGATGTTATTTTCCAACTGGTACAATTGATAATCGACAAACAATGACTAGTAAAGTTTTTTCACCATATTCAACAACACAATCTCATAGTTATTCATGTTCATCATCAGGATATCCTTATCCATTATCAACAGGTAATTAATTTTAATTTATGAATATTTTTAAATAATTTATTACTATTTTTTTTTGCTGAAATTAAATTAGTTAATTGTTATGAAGATGTTGCATTTCCACCATCAACATATACACGAACACCATCATATCATTCTCATCATAATTCAGATTATACTACATTTGCATCAAATGTCATGTGTCAATCATGTATGTATAAAAAAAAGAAAAACGAAAAAAAAAGAAATTTTATATAATTTTAGCAAGTATTCTTCATCCATCAATGCCATTACAACCGGCTCATCTTTCTTCAGCATCAACATCATCATCTGGAACAAATACATTTTGGGATCGATATTAACAACGATTTTCCTAAGACTTGTAGATATATATTGAGAAAAAAAGAGAAACCAATAAACATTTCTTTTTTTTTTCGTCTTTTTTTGTTATCTTCTTGTGTTTGTGATAATCGTCTCATTGAATAGAAGTTCGTATATATCCTATTCTACACTTGAAATGACGAACACTTGACAGTCACCACTAAAATCAGATCAGCAACGCTCGGTTGCACTGCTCATTCACTCACTCAATGTATCAATGACTCTCTATGACTGAACAGCTAGACAGACAGACAATATTGTATGTGTATGCTAGTGATCAAACTTGATCGGTAGTTGTCGATCGACAAGGATGAAAGATTGATTCACATTTAAAACAAAGATGATTATTGCTCTTTTCTCTCTTAAGCTGTCCATTCGGCGTACCTTCTTAATGTATTGTTCAATGTTTTCTTTTTTATTTTATTTAACATTGATTCGTCTCTCTAATAATTATTGTTGGTCACAATTCAAGCAAAAAAGATGAAACAATGATCAGTCATATATGACTGATTGTCAATGAACAAAAAAATAAGAAATAAAATCTAGATGAATGAGTGAAGGAAATACATATTGATTATAATTGAGCTTTTGAATTTTATATGTATAGAAAAAAAAAGAAGTCAAAGATGATTAAAAGATATGAAAACTTTTATAATTTGATTTTAACATCTATAGATTTTGATATTTCATAAATTTATTATATTTGCTATTGAAATAAATGATATTAGCATTTCAGTGTTGTGTATCATGAAGGAAAGAAATTATAAAAAATGTAAATTAAATAATCGCTACACAGTCATGTATAGCTGAAAGTAAATATGAATCATAAAGTTTTTGAAAATTTATTTTGTCAAATACGGATTATATTTGTCATCTTTATAGATTTCAAGGGGTTCTTTTTTTTTCTTCTTATGATAGTTAGGTTATCTTCTAACACATGTAGAACAATTCTATGAAATATCTTGAAATCATGATTTGTTGTACACAAAAAACATTTGTCTGATATATATTCTTTGTCTACAAGTTATTTTTAGAATCATATTACGTTTATTGTGATTGATTCATATTAGTCAGTTTGCATTTACGTCAAAAAAATAAATGTCTTCTATAGAATTGCAATAGATAAAAGTTAATTGAATTGAAATGTTTTCATTTATTCTCTTGAAAATTTGAGTAATAAAATTAGGAATTTATTTCAAGTCAACAAATAGTAATTTTAATAAACTACTATCAAAAATTTGAAAGACAAAATTTTGAAAAAGTGAAATTTCAACACAAAAAAATATTTCAAAATGTGATTTTGAACAGTCAAAATCTTGGAAAATGCCTTCCATTCTAACGACTGATGATAAAGCTTCTGATAAAAATGTCGCTTCATTTGTCATCGACTAAAACATGTTTCGGACAAAGTCAAAACGCCTATTCAGAATCTAGACCAAAAATGCTTTCGAGCTGTATGCTCTAAAAAAATTATTATTATGTCTCACTTCCAAGTAACACATACATATTTAAATAACACTAAAATGTAGACTTGAAACCTTAGCTCACAACAACAGCAGCAGAGAAAACCAATATTTCAATATTTTTCAGATTTCTCCTATACGTTTCATTGTATTTTGTTTCACTTATGTTTATTAGACGTGTCGTTTAATTGTAGACGAACCTGTTAGAAAGATTCTATAAAATTTCGGTATTTTTGTCTATTTTTCTATGAAAATTGGACGAATTGTGATAGTGAAGTTTCCACCGACTGTTCGAAAATAATACAACATTGCTTAAATATCAGTTCGTTCAACTACAGCCATTACGGATTACTTTTTAAACACTATATTTTAATGTTATAGAATGTGCTTATTACTCGAATGCAAGACATGATGGAACTTTTTTTTGAACATACTGTCAGAAAGCACGTTCAATCTAGATTCTGAATAGGTACTTTTGCTTTCTTCGAAACATGTTTTAGCCGATAAAAAATGAAGTAACATTTTTTTCAAGTATTTTTGCATTGGTCCTTATTATTTCACATAGTTTAGTTCATTAAAAAATATTCTTGTCAATGACATTCATTATGTATCGGACATATCATGAACTGATTCAAATGAAATACATAGAATTTCATATTTGAGAAATAATAAAAAAATAAACGTTTTTGCTTGATTGATGATTATATTTATCGCAACCATAAACTCTACCAGAAAAAATTAAGTTACTAAATTATCCGAGCAGATATGTTTTGTACTCATACACTATATTTATATTCATTCGAGTTGTTGTTCGATCCAAGTAAATCGTAGTAATATTCGAGAATGACTTTCTTCGACTGGTTGAGATAACGAGCATAACTTTTTTCTTACTAATTTTCATACAATTTTTCCATATTGTTACTTTATTTTCTCATGAATTTCTAAAAAAGAAATACATGAATTATATTTAAATGTTATCCAATTAGTCCATTCATATGATATGCAGGACTGCCATACGTACCCCGTTTTGCCATTTTGCATCCCAAAAAAAGTTGTACCCCATTTGAGTTTTTTAATTTCTACTGTCATAAATTCGTCTATGAATTGAAATGAATTATATTTTTTTTTATAATACTTGTCATGTCTCTGTAGGAACATTCATAATACGCAATACTGGTAAAGAATCGACCAATGATTATTATAGTATTCTGGCGTCAAATGCAAGGTGAGGGGTTGTCTTTTAATCCCTTCTCTTGCAATGATTTTTGTTATTTTACAATCAAACTGAAATGTTTCCTAGGGGACACTTGGAACTATATAATAGTATAATAATATTAGCAAATCATCAAACTGACTGTATAAAGAGAATAAACAATACAGTGCGCGGCCAAAAAAGCATGTACATTTTTGTTTTTACTCATGAACGAATAATAAGGGTACTCTGAAAATTTTCTCTCATATCAGACTTTGTAGAGCTTTTTTCGCTGATCATTTTGGTAAAAAAAAGTTTTTGATTTTCATTGAGTAATGATGATGTTATAGTCAAAGTACTAAACACTGTCATATAAAATGTTTATAATTTGTACATATGAAAAAAATAAAAATGAACATATGTGAAAACAGAAATAAAAATGAACATCTTGTTTGGGTTCTTACTATATGCCGTTTGAAAGAAGAAGTGATGCTCTTCAAAATGTGCCAGTTTTCACGTATTTCATGTGTCGTTTCATGGTTGAATTTTTTAAAAATAATGAGCACTATATCTAATTACAACTGAACATACTCTGAAAATCACACTAAAACCTCACTAAATTCGTTGCCTCCCAAATAGTAATTATAGAGTTTTGTTCAGTTTTTAATGCTCTTTCATATGAAAGAGTCGGAATTTAAAAACAACTCAAAAATTTATTGATTATTTACTGATTATTATTAACTAATAATTAATTAATAATTAACTAATAATTAACTACAATAGAAGTATAAGTGCTTGTTACCAAAAAGTAGCCCATTAAATTCTGCGTCGAATGGTATATAGAACATCTTCCAGATGTTGTGAAATGACGTAAAAATTAATCAAATACTAAAAGTATGCTAAACTTTTTTTCCCTACTTTATATGACAGTGTTTAGTATTTTGACTATAACATCATCATTACTCAATGACAATCGAAAACTTTTTTTTACCAAAATGATCAGCGAAAAAAGCTCTACAAAGTCTGATATGAGAGAAAATTTTCAGAGTACCCTTATTATTCGTTCATGAGTAAAAACAAAAATGTACATGCTTTTTTGGCCGCGCACTGTAGTATATGTGCAAAAAAAGTGTGACATAAGTTTTATCAGGTATTAAAACGTATTTATTCCATGCAGACCGTGGCTGAACTATCTGGAAAAATGATGTCTTAAGTGGTTAAAAACCACTATAGTCTCTAAGTCCAGAAGTATTATTTGAAAAGTTTCTGTTTATTAAAGGATTATTCAATGCTATATTATGTATCCGTATTACTCTCATCATCTTTGCCTTCATTGTATTCTTTTTCGTCTACTACTTCCTATTTATTTGCATCCATTCTATGATTTGTAGATCCTTCTAACAAAGGATAACGGCTAATTAAAATATCGTAGTATTAGCGAGCATGTGTAATCATTGTTTTGCCTCCTTCCGTCTGCGATTAGTACCAAAGCAAAAACCACTATGGCTGGGATTACGGGCACCAGTGTCAGAACTAAGGTTCATTTTTTGCCATAACTAAGCCAATTAGAATGATTAAATAAATTTCTGTTGGCAAATAATAGCTACGCTGTATAAGTATATTAGAGAACTGTAAAACTATAATAAACGCTTACCAGAGGAATAAAACAAAACCAGATGAGATAAGAGACATTTATACATCTCCAGACAAAAGTCTTTTGTCCGTTATCTGTTTATGCTGCCATACTTGAATTCAAATCTATTACCGAGTGGAGAGATGACATGAGAGTTTTATTACTGTGTGATCTGTACACCATAATGAAATAAAACTTTCATATTATAGCTCTATTCGGCAGTAAATTTAAATCAGAGTGTGACATCATAAAAAAGATAAAGAGGAACAGACTTTTATCCGAACGTGTACATTATAGGAATAATTATTTATATTTACTAACAGCTGTTACTCTTTGAAATAATGTTCATTGTAGCTGGTAGCGGTCTCTCTATAACTATACTCACAATATAGAGTAACTGTTTTATGTTTCTTGCTTATAGAAAAATATGAAAAAGTAAAAAACACCAAAACTGAATAAAAAAGTTTTCATCTTGAATTTGACGCCAGAGTACTATAGTTGATTTCAATATTTATTATGCCTTAATGAAAAATGTTATATCGTTTATTTTTATAGTACTTAGCTTTGTTTCCAAAAGTCATGATTAAACTGAGAGTATTTTATTGTGTTAAAAAAACAACAATGAAATTGATTTCTAAAAAAGAAAAATTGAATATTATGTTGTTTCATAGAAAAGCAGTTTCTTTTAAGTGTGTCCACATTAACCCTTCTATTTCAATAAAAAGTTATGTACCTCAATGACGTACCCCAATGTAAAAAACAAAATGTACCCCAAGAGTACCCCATTTGAAATCTGGCACTCCCAATTTGAAAATTAAGATATGGCAGCCCTACATAGGATACAAGAACCATAGCCACACACCCACACCGGCATCCACACCTCGCACTCACATCTACACCCACACACTCACCGCGCGTATAAGCTCACTGCTTTTTCTATTTATCTTTTCAGACAATGAGAACTACAATTGAAACTGTTTTTATTCGAGATTATGTAAAAAAATCAATTTATAAATGAAGTGAGAAGCAAAAACAAAGAAAACCAATAGCTCTTTATATTTACACATTATCCAAAAAGAAAACCACCGATATCCTTAGCGCTAAAAGATTCTTTTTTCTTGGGAATGGTTGTACAGTTTGCTGGCGAACCTTCGTCGTTCAAACATGGGTAGGTGAAGTTATAGAATTTGGTTAAGACCCACATAGTTGACTTTAATGCACCATCACACCATGCAGCAAAATCAAGATTGTAAGCCTCTCCAATTAAAGAGAAATTTTTTCCAGGCAACGGTTGATGCGACCATTCAAAGATGCGTTTGTTTGAAATTGTTGAACTGGCAACTTGAAGATGCCATGCATTTTCATGTACAAATCCGTGCAGTGCTTTAGGCATTGGAATATGCACATCAGTGAAGACATTACTGAGGCTATTAGTTACCGTTTTTGCTAGCGAATTCTTGTCGCCTGATTTGATCAATGTTCGCCAAGTGTCCACACATGCGCCATCATCATATACAGCTCTTGTGACATTTTGGTCCCGTCCGTATGGAAATGTCGGTATATCCATTGTGTTGAAGCAGTTTTCATGACTGACAACTCGACTTAGATTACGATGGAGTGATGAATCTTCCCACCATCGCTCATTCCACCATGCTGTCACAATTGCTAGAGCCTTCGGTAGAATAACGTTAAATTCTGGAGACGACTTTATCAAGTCCGCGATGCTGCCATGCACATCCTGCAATTGAATTGGATCGATAGCGCAAAGAACACTCTGTGCACGAAATGTATAATTGGCTGTAGTGATCACGAATATGGTACCGGTTGAGTCAAAATCGATTTTAAGCACAGGCTCATTGCTATAAATTTGCACATGCATCCGCCTGGCATGTGCTAACATCTTGTCGATATATTGTGACATTCCGCCAACTGGATAATAACGACGTGGATCAAATCCCGTAGCCCTAAGGTCGTTAGTGAAGAAGTCCAAAATGCTATGGATCGATACTGATGTGAACAAGCTATTATATCGTACTGATTCTCGAATAAATGCAAGACCTTCGTCTCCAAACAGTGAAAGAATGTAATTTGGAAAATCTGGATAATCAAATGCCACTGATTTGTTGGCATGATACGTATTGAGCAGAATGGACAGTAATGCTTTGTCAGTATCATTGGGATAGTCAGGATAGTCACAGGTGAGATTTCGAAACACTGAATGACACATTAAATTAGATTCACTCACTCCGTCACCCACATCGTCTACATCACGATAAAATTGTTGGCCACGAACTCTCATGAGTTCATTGTCTGTCTCCTGCTTTTGCAATTCTACGCTAAGTTCGCTTGCCAATGCCAGCATAGTGCGCTGCAGTTCTGTGACCCGGAGCGATCCAACACCGAATACTGGCCCACCGAGCCATCCTGAAACATCCCATACTCGACCGCCGAATCTATCAAGCTTCTCAATAAGACAAACGCCACTTCCGGAACGATTAGCAAGCTGATAGGCTGCATATGTGCCAGCAAATCCGGCACCCAAAATAACAACATCACAATGGATAACCTTACTCGATGACTCTGGGATGATAGATGGGTTTGCGCGTCTCAAGCCAAAGTACAAACCTAGAAAAAGAGCGAGTCCGATGAACATCACTGCAGCAGCCACTACACCCATGATATAAATTCTTCTTTTTCTGTACCAAGGTTTAGTATCAGACTGCAAAACATTTGATCTCAATACTAATAATATAATAGATAAGAGCATACCTGTACATTGTTAGAAACGTTTTGCGGCTCCGGAGCAACGGCGTTGTGATTCGACAACATTGACGAATGTATCTTCCTCTTTTGTATACCTTATATGCTACTACTGTCGCCTGCTTATATACCTATAGCGTTACTTACCAACAGGTAATTTTGGCAATAACTAATATGAATGAGTAATAAGTACCCATGCGATGGTAAATTCCGTTTTCCACGAGATTCAAAAAAATGACTATAGAAGAAATTTCATGAAAATTTAATTGAATGTTTTAAAGAGAATTATAGTGAACACACGTTATAAAAAGGAATATCAAAAACGTTAAAGTTTAAGTTAGAGTTTCGTTGGATTGGGTTGAATCAAGTCAAGTAAGAATATATATCTGTATGTATATATCAGATATGATTCAACGTCGGGTTGTGTTGAGTTGGATCACAAAATAAAACTCATTACGGCATGATATATGTATGAAACGGAAGTTTAAGTTAGGTTTTGTTTGGACTGGATCAAGTTAAGAAATTCATTTTATATAAAACAAACACCCAAAACGTAATATATACACGTCAGTATCTCGTGCATTTGGGAGTTTATTCTCTAGTCGACTCTTTCTAATGAGACCCGCGGGGAATCCTCTGAAAAATGTAAAATCTTCGGGGAATTCTTGTCGTGAATCCTCAGGGGACTTGTATATCTCAGGAACTACCTCAAACTCCTCGGGTAGTCCTGAAATTTTGGGGTGTGAGTGTGGGGTGGGTGGGTGAGGGTGTGGGTGTAGGTGGGTGTGGGTGGGTGTGGGTGGGTGTGGGTGTGTGGGTATGAGTATGGGTTTGGGTGTGGGCGGGTATGGATGGGTGTGGGTGTGGGTGGTGTGGGGTGTGGTGTGGGGTGGGGTGTGGGATGTGGGTGTAGGGGTGGGTGTAGGTGCGGGTGAGTGTGGGGTGGGTATGGGTGCGTGTGGATGCGTGTGGGTGTATGTGTCGCTGGGTGTTGGTGTGGGTATGGGTGGGTGAGTGTGGGTGTCGTTCTTATGTATATCCATACACACACCACACACCACACACCCCACACCAACACCCACACCCACACTCACACCCACACCCACACTCACACCCACACCCACACCCACATCCTCGTAGGAAACATTTCTAATGGCTCAATGATACCTCTCAAATAGACGAAAATGAAAAAAAGTCGTGGACAAAAAATGGCGTCATTGCAGCATGACCGTTCCACATTTAATTGTAATGCTCTCGTGTATGTAAATATTAGTGTATATTTTTTCATCATAAGGACAGCACATACAAAGAAAAGTGGAAAAAAGGAGAATATTGAAAGAACGAAATAAATGCGACGATGAGCACACTGATGAAAAACAACTACCTATCTGATGAAAATGTCATGCTTCGCTGATTCACGTAAACATCTTTAAGTGGGAAAAATCAAGTAATTTCGCCAACGATAAACGCGAAGCAAAATTGATTACAAACACGCAAAACAAACTCCCACACTTCACTAAGGTGTGGGTGTGGGCGTGGGCAAGGGGGAAAAAGCGGATCCTAGGATCCATCAGGATCCATTCTAGGATCCATCAGGATCCATTCTAGGATCCATCAGGATCCATTCTAGGATCCACCAGGATTTATCAGGATCTATGAGGGTCCACCAGGATCCTCATAGATCCTGATAAATCCTGGTGGATCCTAGAATGGATCCTCATGGATCCTAGGATCTGCTTTTTCCCCCTTGAGTGTGGGTGTGGGTGTGAGTGTGGGTGGGTGTATGGGTGTGAGTGTGGATGTGGGCATTATTATATTCCTCACACCTACATCCACACCTCCGTCTCCACCCCACACCCACAGGCACCCACACTTACACACACCCATGCCCAGCTGATTCAATCCGACTTCTGCATTCGACCGAGACACGTCGGATCCGATTCCGGATTGCATCGGAATCCGACATCTTCCATTAACAAACCTGTCGGATCCGATATGGTTTGTGTCGGATTCTCATCGCCCGGATTCTGAACCGGATTGCAGCGGAAAATATACGGTCGAATCCAGTCGGAACCGACAGCATATCTTATCATATCAGTTAGGAACAGTCTTCCGGAAAGAGTCGGATGATCAAAGACCGTAAACCGGAAGATGTCTGATTTCATCGGATTCTCTGCAAAAAACTCCGACGCCGGATTGTGCCGGAAGAGATCCGATCTAATCATGATAAATCCGACAATCCGATCTGACGGGATTCGAACCACAGGTCTCTAAGTATTTTCCATTGAAATACGATACAAATACATAGTTTTCACTTCGGAATACGTAAAAGAGGTATTGATTTGCGCGAAAAATGATAGATTGAACAAAATACATGTGGATAGTTTTTTAAACGACGACTAAAAATATCCAAAGTGAACTTCGAAAGCTCCATGTTTTCAAAGCTCTAATTTTTTTCTTGGATTACCATTGTTTCTCAACAAAAACAAGTTCTAAGTTTTACATTGGTAAATGTAACTGAGTTGAATAAGCATGCAACCGTAAAATTAGCGATGAAATCGGTAAGTGGACTGAGAACGCGGTGATGACCAGTTTCGTGGTACCAATGGCGCCTTCTACTACGAGTCTACAGAATGTAGAAAACTAGTCATCATTGTTGGTTTTCCTTATGTCCTATCTTTACTAATCTTATTTTTGATAATTGACGTTCTATCTGTTGGAACGAAGGTACCATCACATGTAACTGACATCTGAACTATTGTCTGACGAGATTAAACAACAAAGTCAAGTTCCTTGTCATGTGACTTCCATAAATTTTCAGATCATAATGGCGAGATACGGTTGGACCATTGAACTCACTGAGATTTGCACGGATTGTTAGCATCAATTTTCCTCTTTCAATGGTGATGCGTGCAAGTTTTTATCATATTTCAATGGAAAATACTTGAAAAAATACTTAGAGACCTACTATTTTGAAATGAGCTATAGTTGATTTTAGAATTGTAAAGTCAACTAGTTCTCTTTAAAATGTTGAAGTCAAGTAGGGTAGAGCTAGTTGTCTTTCAAATTGAAAAGTCGACTAGTGCACTTTAAAATTGAAAATGCAACTAGTTGACTCTAAAATTGAAAAGTCAACTAGTTGTCTTTTAAAGACAACTGACTTTTAAAGTCAACTCCGACATATATATTCTTACCATTCTAAATATCTGTATAGTTTTTTAATAAATTAAATTGAGAAAAAAAGTTTCCTTAAATAACCGGATGTTTCATTATTGTTTAAAATAATTGAAAGACTCCCAGCTAAATTTAAAATTTGTTTCCAAAGTCTTTTCAATAAACAAAAAAGAATTAAAAAAATTAATTAAAAAGAAAAAATACAAACGAGGAATTTTCATTAAATTCATCCACTGTTTTCGACTGATTATGACATCTATTATTCCATTGACAAATATAACTTTGTAATGCAGGTAAACATCCCGTTGATCCAAGATATTGTGGATCATTATGACCTGAATAAATCTATTTAATTCTCCGAAACAAAAAAAGATTTCTTTCTTACAGACATCATAATAAAATGTTAAATTTCTTGTTCGTACCTACATAAGAATAAGAAATAAGAACCATAGGCCATATTAATTCGAATATTACTCGAGCCTAAATAAAATAAAACAATAAAAATTTGATTTATTTATTCGATTTTTAACAAACCCATCGTCGACGTCGGAAGGTAAAGTTTTTCCATAAAACTAAACGAATTTGTCGACAAATACTCATTCCATCATAATCACTAGAAAAGAAATATTTCCTCAGTAGATTAAATTACATGTGTATGACAAATTGTTCTTTATAGCTCAAGAATAAAGATTATTATTTTTTTATATAATATCAACGAATAATTTTATTTATTTAATAAGAAAAGACAAATTTTTAAACATATTAATTCTTGATTAAAGTTATTAAACATTTTAGTACTTCTTTAAAGTAATTAAAGCGTTTTTCAAGGTATTTTTGCACTTTGAGAGAAGATTCTCTTCGTCTCTGTAATCTCTAATAATTTCAATGTATTTGATATTCTCAAATAAGGACATTAAATGTATGTTTTGTAAACATTTCAATTGAAAACAATCAGCTATTGCCCATGAGTTTAATTTAATACATTTAATATTCGGAAATAATAGAAGAAAATATATATATTATACATCATATGTTGTACCATAGTAGCATAATGTTTTTATTCGTGTCAATTTTATTTTATTATTTTCTTTGATTATTTCACTTTGTAAATTACATGTGTTCCAAGAGACATATATTGTTTTTAAATTTATTAATTTTTCATTAATAAAATTTAACAATTGTATGGTGATTTTTGTTGAAGCTAAACTAATTGATATAATATCGGTAATTTTAAATGGTGTTGTTATATTTAATCGATAATTAACAATTTTATTTATTCTCGGAAATGGTTCTGTCGAGATCCATGATAAAGTAAAAATAGGATACTTCCAAAATGAATAAAACAAATGATATGTGGATATCGAATATTATTCTCTTTGACTATAACACAGAACAAGGAAAATTATTCCAACTGAAACAAATTCACATTAGTTGGCAATTTTGAATTGTCCTTCTTATTTCATTGCCTTCACCACAGATGACCTTTCTTTATTATTTAAAAGAATAAATAGAAACTCCATCAGTTTCAATAAAGAAAACAATAAAATAACTACGTACAACTGGAAGCGCCACTATCAGTCGCAAGTAATTAAGCCTTTATAGCAAAAGATTTAAAAATTCTG
>CAJNOL010004593.1:0-14788 GCA_905250125.1 Rotaria sordida
GAGGTCTCCCTGTCGCAAGTCCCTGGAGATTCGTAAGGGGATTCTTGGCTAGGGGATGAATTTACAAGATTCCACATTCCTATAAGAACGATGGGAATCCTTGAAACCCAAGCAATACGATGGGAATCCCGGGAAAACGATGCATCCTATAGAAAACCCATAACTTCTAATGACGAATTCTATGGAAGTGCCATAAATCCTCAGTGCCTATTCTATGAGAGTATTCATAAGTTATCATCGCCTATTATATGGGGGACCCGTAACTCCACAAGATCTATCCTGTGCAGGTACACACAAGTCCTCAATGCCTATATTATGGGTTACCCATCAGCGCTCTAGGAAAATCCTATGAGTGTACTCATAAGTCATGATCGCCTATCTTATAGAATATCCACAGGTCCTTAAGGCCTATCGTATGACGGATACCCATAAATCCTCATGACCTGTCCTACGGAAACACAGTAAGTCCTCAAGGACTATCCTATGCGGGTATTCATAAATCTTCAACGCATATCTTATAGGCGTACTCATAAGTCATTATCGCCTATCCTATTGGATACCCATAAGTCCAGAAGGGCTATCTTATGGAGGTAACCATATGTCCTGTATTTCATACTACATTAAAATCCAGGTAGTGGATGACGGATGAGTGGCGTCCGTATAACAGTTACGCGCCCTTTGTCTAAAAGCTCTTGAAAACCTACGACGGCTAATGCTAGATATTTCTTAAACAGTTAGCTGTACCCAACATTCCTCGAGAAAAGAGCCCTTGAAGAGAAAACAGAACTACTGTAAGACAGTGTTTGAAAAGTTTACTATATCAAACATCAATTGGCTATGTAGACTAATGGGTACTACTATAGGATTGGCCATGAGAGCTTATGGGTTCCTCTATAGGATAGCCCATACAGACTTATTGACACCATTATAGGATAGACCATAGGGATTTATGGGTTCCTTATAGGATAAGCCATGAGGACTTATGAATTTTCCTATAGGATAGACCATGAGAAGTTATGGATGCTCCATAGGATAGAGGATCAGGACTTATGGATATTATCATAAGATAGACCATACAGACTTATTCGTATCACTATAGGGTAGGCCATGGGAATTAATGGGTACCCCATACGACGGGTGATCAGAAATTAGGGGTACCCAGTAGGATAGGCTATGCGGACTGATGGATACTTCCATACGATAGCCCTTGAGGATCTATTGATTCGGTCGCACGGTAGGCCTTCAGAGGCTTCAAGTACATACCCCTGAGTAGCTGCAGGAAGCTATGAGGTACCTCATATGAAAAGAAGTGGTGATGGTAGGTTGAAATTAATCTAATATCAAACAAAAAAACTGAGGAAAGCCTTAAAAACTCAAAACAGCTCGAGAAATCGGAATATCCAAGAAAATCTGAAAATCCAAAAAACCCAAAGAAATCCAAAAAAACCCAACGAAATCCGAAATAATCCCAAAATCCCAAACCCGCTTTTTTCCCCTTGATTTTTATCAGATTTTACAAAATTAGTCTCACGAGGGAACCTTTCCAACTGTCTAATCGCTTTCTCAACGAAACCTACAGAGTCAAAGGGTATCGACTATGCTGATTCCGAATATGAGTATGAGAAATGCTCTTAGGCCTTGATAAAGTGGTTTTCTAGAAAACCAGTATTCCAGAATACTAAATATTTTACCAAATGTTGTTTTCGATCTGCTCAGATTATAGAGCAGATCAAATTGCCTATCAAACAATAACTGTTTCTATTTCAGATCGATTTTATCTAAGAAATAAAGACATTTGAATTCATATAACCGATGCATACTACAACATTTTGACATAACAATACAAAAGTTTATTTTATTTTTCTAGAACTCATCCTTGCAATAAAGGAAAAAATGTTCACTTATAGACAATTTGATCTGCTCTATAATCTGAGAAGATCAAAAACAACATTTGGTAAAATTTTTAGTATTCTGGAATACTGGTTTTCTAGAAAACTACCCTATCAAAGCCTAAGAGCATTTCTCATATTCATATTCGGAATCAGCATAGTCGATAACCTGAAACCCAGTAGGTTTTATTTAAAAAGCGATTAGACCGTTGGAAAGGTTCCCTCGTCAGTTGCAAACTATCGTTTTTTACAGAGCTCCTGATATTTCAGTTTTTTCGGGATTATTTTGCATTCCGAATGGTGAATAGAATCTGTATAAAAAGTCTCAGTTTGATTAGACATACCAGAACTCAGTGAAACGCGGGACAAATACAATTTTGTCCATTTCTAGGAGGGGACGAGACTGAAAGGTAGGAAGTACACGGAGTACGATGAAACAGAATGGGACTAGATTTTTCTTTGCCCCATCCAGACTGTTTCCTTCCCTTTGAGTTAACAAACAATAGTTTTACGTCACTCCTCTTCAAGAACATTTCATCTATGGGAACACAATTAACTCAATCATTGTTAATCGAAAAGATCCTGTGACGATAATAAAACAGTTCGAAACAATTCTTGAGAAATAGACAGGCCAGGACGCGGCTGAAAAATGGAAAGTAGCGCGGGGCAGAGTAGAATGTGAGGCGTCAAATGTGATGAGACAGAGGACGCGAGACCGATTTTTATCGTTCTGCGGAACTCTGGGACCTACTATATTGAAGAAAACGGCGAAAACAGTGGTCATTTTGACCCATCGGGGCTATAATATCTGCTTGAAGGAAATAATCAGCTGATTAAAGCCTATGATAACTTTTCATTTATTAATTGACATCAAGTTGGTCTGAAACATATAGTTTTCTGCCAGCCGTTCTCCGAAAGTGAGAGAAAGCAGCGAGATAATCTTCAAGAAAAAACAGCCAATTTGAATGATGAGACATGGCATACTGGGTTAAAATTATGCTAATATAAAACAAAAAGCCTGAGGAAATGCGAGAAAACTCGAAAAATTCAAAGAAACCAAGGGGGAAACGGAGTACTCTCGTACTTCCTGTGCTCCGTGTACTCCGGGAGCACAGCAATACGCCGTTTCCTCCACCGTCTGCAGCCTCTGTCTGTCACGGTCTGCGATGGTCTGTGGCCTCTGTCTATTATGGTCCGCAATGGTCGGCAGATAGAGTCTGCTTTGGTCTGTGCACAGCCCAAATTCCTATACCTTTCCAACACAAACCTTATCAACTAGGTTCAAAGGTCAAAGGTTAATGGTTCAAGACTAAAGATTAAAGAATAAAGATTAAAGATCAAAGATCAAAGATCAAAGGTCTACGAGTACGTTTCTATACAAACGAAGTAAGGGATTAATGGCAAATGGTAGACTTCTATAGCAGCGAGAAACGGTATCTCGATCATAACAGTCCTTAAGCCATTCTACAACTTTCTAGACTGTTCCAGACGTTTGTATGCCAAGGTCTATGAGGATCCTAATTGCTGCCCCTATGTACTTCAACACTCAAGGGTTAAAAGCAGATTTCGTTTATCCCGGATACAGTGGGAATCCAGAGGATATGATGGGAATACGGGGGATACACAGGGTATGTCAGAAATCTAGAGGATACATTGGGAATCCAAACGACCCAGAGTAAGGATGCTCTAGTTCCATTTATGAACTGGAGATCGCGTATCAATCGACTCATAGAACTAGGGGTGAGACACTAATGAGATTCTCACACCGATCTTTGGCGTTTTCTTGGGTGCTCATTTGCTTATTCTCGGAGGGGTACTTGGGTCTTCATCTGCCTATCCTATGAGGGTACTCATAGGTCCTCAAGAGGTATTATATGGTGACACCCATAGATCTTAAAGAGCTATTATATGGTGATACCTATAGATCCTCAAGAGCTATTATATGGTGCGCCCATAGGTCTTTGAGAGCTATCCTATGAGGATATCCATAGGTCCTCAAGAGCTATTTTATGGAAGTACGCATAGGTCCCAAAGAGCTATCATATAGGGTACCTATAAGTTCCCAAGAGCTATCCTATAAGGGCACTCATAGGTCCTCAAGAGCTATTAAATGGGGATACACATAGGTCCTCAAGGGCTATTCTGTCGCTACACTTATATAACAGGACTTGAGGGCTTAAGGGTATCCTATATAATAGGACTTGAGAACCTATGCGTACCCTCATAGGATAGCCCTTGAAGACCAATAGGTATCCCTATATAATAGGACTTGAGGACATATGGGCATCCCGATAGAGTAGCCCTTGAGGACATATTGGTACCTTCATAGGATAGCTCTTGACTACCTAAGGGTATCCCATGGGATAGCTTTGAGGACCTATGAGTACCCTATATAACAGGACTTGAGGACATATAGGTATCTCCATATAATAGTCCGCGAGGACCTGTGAGTACCTTCGTAGGGTAGCCCTTGAGGATCTATGGGTACCTTATACGATACCCCTTGAGGGCCAATGAGTACCCCTATACAATAGGACTTGAGGGCCTAAGGGTATCTCCAAAATATAGGACTTGACGACCTAGGAATACCTTCAAAATACAGGGGTTGAGGACCTAGGATGCCCTAAGAATTTGTTTTGCTCTGAGGTAGGTTCAAAGTAGTACCCTGCAGCGAAACAAATAAGTATACAAACACACATTCAAATTCAGGATTAGGACCCTAACTACAGTTAACGGAATATTCGTATCGAGGATCCAGAGAATTCCATGGCAATCCGGAGGATCTATAGGATTCCGGGATCGGACAATCTACTTTTTTCCCGTGTCAACTCTCCTTTTAGATCGTGTTTCACAAAAACTTCAAGTCTGCTTTTCAATAATTACTAAGCCCGTTTCATATTACATTCAATGTACTCCTGTTGTACTCCGTTTTCCCCTTGGGACGATTGGTTTAATCAAGCCAATGAATCTCATGATAATAGGGCCTTGCTTTACAATAAGAAATACGATATTCAAATGATAGACAAGGAATAAGAATTTTAAAAGTTCGAAAAAATCTCGAAAAATCCCGAGAAATCCCAAAAAATCCCGAAAAATCCCAAAAAATCCCGAAAAATCCCGAAAAATCCCAAAAAATCTCAAAAATCCCAAAAAATCCCGAAAAATCCCAAAAAATCCCGAAAAATCCCAAAAAATCCCGAAAAATCCCAAAAAATCTTCTTTGGATTTTAGAATCTGTAAAATCCCAAATCCGCTTTTTCCCCCTTGGAAAAATACCGAAGATTATCATCTTGAAAATAATAATTCAAGAAATGCATCGGCGCTTGAAATGTGCAAACGTTATTGATGTTGAATTCGATATCATTTCGCGCTCACGATTTATTTAAAAATTAAGAAATTCGACAAAATGTCCTGTATTCGAGACGTTAATACTGGTAGAGTATATGAAAAATTCAACTGATCGGCTGCAAAACACAAACTATCAAAGACAAAAAAGATTAGCAACTTAAGAGGACCTATTGATGATCTTATATTTATTTCATTGAATAATCATTCTTAGTAATTAAACCTGACGACAAGAAAAAATTCAAAGTACTAAACAATTAGAGATATATACAATGATAAAATGGTTTCAAATGAAGTCAGAAGAAATTAGAGTCTCTTGAGAGTGAGCACTTTGCACAATTTCGAAAGTACTCATGGTTAAAGCATTTTTTTGCATAAAAACTATCATATGGGAAATAATTAAATATAATTTTAACGAAAACAAAATGTAACGAAATTCTTACATGAATCACAGTTTTCATTTTAATACATTTAATTCTATGTATTTGAACATAACAATTCATTACTTCTTCTTCTTCTATTACATATGAAATTATCAACACGATATATAACATTAGGATAAAAAAGTTTTAATATATTCACTGTGTTAATTTTAATGGTCAAGGTTCTTCTCAAATAATCCGATTAAAAATGGTATCTTCCGTTATTGACAGCGGCGTAACTAAAGGTGAAGCAAACGCGCAATTACCCATTTATATTTTCGTTTTTCAGAATTGTTTATTTATTTTTGAATTAGATAATAACTGTATTTTCTTTTCTTCCGTCTGAATCGCACATGCACTCTTTGCTTGTTCTTTCTGTGAAGAATGAAGAAAAGAATTGCTTGTTGTATTTTAACTGTAAGTTTGGGTGAGCATGAGTGTCGGTCTACAACAAAACAAAAATGGGCTTGTTACTACATACATTCATAAAGATCTCAATATAAATCCAAATGGAATATTGAAATTATATACACAAATGCATCATCGTCGTCTTGATTTTGGTGTTTGAATTTGAAATATAAATGTTATAAACAGAGACATTAAAAATAGACTAAAACACATCTGATCTGAGTTTGATGCATATTTGATTAAAAGAATTTCATTTCATTTTTTTTACGTTATCAGTACTTTGTTGGGTCAACAAATTTTTGGTCTATCATTAAAAACCTTGCCCATTGTTTTTTTCCGACACAAGAAAAGTTTGTCCATTGGTCTAAAAATTATAGTTACGCTGCTGGTTAGTGACTACTAACGATACAATAGAATATATTTCGTGAAGAGTCTTATTCATAAATATAATTTAACTAAAATAAATTAAATTGCAATCCAATGCAGCATTCTATTTCTGATATTTCCTTTAATAAAACATGCAAAGAGTATGAATCCTGTGCTTTATAATAGCGCGTCATTTTCTAAAAAAAAATTTTTTTCTTCAATCAATTTCGATTTGCGTACTTGAAAAATAAGCCTATATGAAATTATTAAGTGCTTTCTTTTATGTGTTTCATGTGATATAGTTATAATTCATATTAAATGAAGTATCTTAATAAACAATTCGTCCTTGTCTGAAAGATTCTAAAGGACATAAAAACATCTTTCATATACTATATTCTGACAACTTTCTAGATGGCACTAGATTTCAGCAAAGACTTTTTTAAAATAATTAAATTTTATTTTATTTTAATTTAATCATTTATTCTAAAAAATATCTGAAATAACAAAGTTTTATATATGTATATATATATATATTTTTTTTTTTAAACTTTCAATATACAAATCAAATAATATGAATAATGAAATTATTAATCTAATAGTACCCATCTTGTTGAAGTTAAGCTATATAATCATTCTACCAATCGAAAATTTTTGCTCGAATGTCATTTTGCATACACACACAATAGTCTCATTGTTTCCTTCTTCGAGCCGACCGGACTAGTCATAAAATATTTCTCACTTTTTTTAGGATAAAAAGAAAAAGAGAAAGAAACGAATGTTTGTTGCCGTCTTCTTCACACTTCTTACATTTGCAAAATAAATAATACTGAATGACTTGTTGCTGTCGGTAACCAACATTCTTTTCTTTTGTGTTTTATAAATACATGTTCAAATTCATTTTTTTTTACCATTTTTTTTTATTAAGAGATGGTGTTTTTACTATTTTTATATTATTTTACTTTTTTAATTTAGATTTCATTTAATATCGACATAATCAATTATAAATCATGGTTCATGCAATAACAACGCTTGAAGAACTTCGAAGTGAAACTGAACATGAAAAAAACAAAAACAAATTAATCGTCATAGATTTTTTTGCAACGTAAGGAAAATTATTTTCCCATAAAGAAAAAAAAAGAAGAAAAGATAATTTTATTTTTTTTCTATTAGATGGTGCGGTCCTTGTGTTCGTATAGCACCAAAAATTGAAGAATGGAGTACAGGTGATTTCAAAGATAACGTAGTTTTTTTAAAATGTGATGTCGATCAAGCTGAAGCTGTTTCACAAGAATATAATATTGAAGCAATGCCAACATTTGTTTTCATTAAAAATGGAAAAGAAGTTCATCGACTTGTTGGTGCAAATGTCGACCAATTAAAAGCTGACATTGATAGCAGAAGCAAATAGATTCAAAATTATCCAAAGAAAAAAAAAAATCTATATAAACTCGCAACACTAAAAAGGAAATGTTTTTTTTTTCATATGCTTACGAATCCAATTACTTAATGATTTTGTAATGTGTAAGGAAAGATTATTTTATAGAAAATTATTTGTCAGAAAAAATACTAGTGAATGTTTATCTTGTTCCTTATTTCTGCTAATTAATAAAAATAAAAATAAAACATATTCTCTTAATTTATTGTTACAAGAAGGCAAAGTGTATTATCTAATAATATCAAAATTCTTATTCTTGATGCAAATATTTTATCAGTATTAAATGTTTATTTTCAATAATGAATAAAATAATGTTAGATAAAGAAATTTACTATAAGGAATTCATTCAATAAAATAACGAATTTTTTCTACAAGTAAACCACATAAGTAATATCATAGAATCAAATACAATACTTGAATTTATTCATAAAGATTAATCTATCATTGAATAAGACAGATACTTTTACAATCAGAGTTGCCAGTCTATCCTGATTAAAACTTACTTGAAATCCATATCGTAGTTCATTCCGAACGTTAGGTGTCACTATTGGCAGAGTTGTATTTTGAAAAATGTTAAAAACAAATGATTGGAACAACTTGGAAGTATATTAGAATAGGAGGCAGAATAATACATGGAAAAGAGAAAAGTAAATGTAGTTTAACTTCTTTTCAGACGAAAAGAATATCAATTAAATAATTGAACTATTTTTAATTTAGCATGTGCCTGTAAGTGTGATCTGCTAGTAGGTTTGTTTATAACGTTTTAAGTACAAATTGCATGATTTACTTGTTTTGACAACCTGTCAATCATTTGTTTTTGTACTTAATTATTGATGAATAATGTACTGATAAGTTTTTTTAGAATTGCTATTTTCAGAAACATATTTGTAGACCACAAGAGTATCATATGAATTAATATAGGAAGTACATACTAAAAAAAATTATTCTATTTAAAGTAAGAAATAATAAAAATATCACGTATTTGGTTCTTCTGTGTTTCTTTTTTGTAGTTTAAACAATTAACATTCAATTATATATGAAAAAATCTTTTTATTTTTTTGCTACTAAATTATGTTACTCAATGGCATAGTTGAACATTATGTAAAACATAGATTTATTGGGAATTTTATAGGACTTTAGTTCCATTTTGTGACATTTTTCGTCTGCTAGGAAAAAATCTTAATGATTTATAAGGTAACCAGACTTTTGATCGCAGGACAACTCGTCGCATAGACAGAACATTACGATATTGTTTCTGAGTGTGGATACTAGCGAAAGAAACACTTGTACCAACAACCACACACACTCTTCTTTTCAAAATTTTGCCAACAAAAGAGGGAGAACAAACTGATTTCTATACTAGAAATCATTATAATGCATTAAGGATAAGAATAATGACTGGAAGTGGTTCAGAATTATCGAGAACCATTCTACATCATAGAAAATCTCCAGTAATAAGATTAAAAATAAAGCTTTGATTTTCCTTCATTTCCGATGATTCTTATTGATTGGCAGTGAACAGATAAAAATTGATATCCACTGATTGAAATCAGTTTGTTCCCTCTCGAATAAATACATTTATTGAGTATTAATCAATTTGTCAAGAAACTAAATTTATTAATCTATATTCGAAATCATTATAACCTGTTTAAATTGTTAATTAGTAAGATTTATTTTTAAAAAATCATACATTCGTTTGAATATATTTCCACTCATTAAAACTCCTGTCTTATAATTAAAATGCATTGTAAAATATAAAAACAATTAAATGTAGTTTTTCAATCTTCTCAGCTTCTCCAGATAAAATGCATCATGCTTGGCCAAAGTTGAGTAGAAGATTTCTAGAGCATAAAACGACTGAACTTATTCATTCAATAATTTTTTAGAGATTTTCGTATATTCTCTATCGATAGAAGTTCATTTATTTTAAATAACAACCAGAATAAATAATAGTCATCAGCCAAAAATCAAGCATTTTTGTATTTAAAAAAATGTAGAAAACAGAGTCTTTTTGTCTTGTATCGTATTTCAAACATTATCTTATCATTTAAAACAATTGAAATAACAGTAAAGTCGTTGAAGTTTGATATCAGTAGATTACTTGGCATTATTGTCAAAGCTATTTAAAAATGCGCTCTTGTTTTAGAGTATAAAAATAAATTTCCAAAGTAATAGGAAATAATATCAATATAAATATATATATCATCAAACAAAATATTTAAAATTTGTTTATACTCTACGAAATAAATTTTTATATATCTTATTTGTGACTTTAAAAAAAAAGAACACAAAAAAAAACCAACAATAAAATAATAAATATGTACATACAAACATATACAATAGAAATTCTTGTTCTTTTTTTTTTGTTGTTGTTATTTTAAGAACGATTATCTCGACAATTTGGACAAAACCATTTTCCTTTAGGTTTTGTTGTTAGATTAACACAATTAAAGTGAAACCATTTTATTTCACATGATTTACTGTCGCATAAAATCATTGAACCATAAGAAAGCTAAAAAAAATTAAAGAATTCAAATGAAAAATATTTATTATTACTCAATTTACTTGTGAACATAAACAATATGTTGGTTCATCGGATGGTGTTGATGTTGTATCATTATTTAATTTAAATTTTTTATTATTTCCACTATTTGTATTTTGTGTATTAGAATTTGTATTTCTTTGCGTAGGTTTTTTTCTTTCACGTTGATCATTATTATGTTCATTATTAGTAACACATTTTCGTTTAAGATTTATTGTTGATGTTGATGGATTATTTGTTGTTGTTTTGCGTTTCCATAATGATGTTGTTGATGTTTTTGTTGATAATGAACGTTGATTATTCATTTCAGAATCAAATTCATTTTCCGATTCAATTTCATTTAAATTACTTTCTGTTGATGTTGATGATTGTTGATTTATTGATTCGACTAGAAAAAGAAATAAATTCGAAAAATATAATTCATATAAAAAAAAAACAGAAATTTTACTATATTTTTGATAAGCTATTTTAAGTTTTTTTGATTGTCGTTCAGTAGTATCAAGCATTTGTTGACTTAATTGCATTTTTTTATCACCTATTGCTTTAGCTTGTATTAAAGTATTAATTAATATTGTTTGAATATCCGATTGAGATTGCTAAAAATAACAAGAAAATAAATTTATTATATAGAATTAAATAAGAATTTTTACCGAATCATGTTGTTGTTTATTACGTAGATTATTAACAAGTTCTCGAACACGATTATAACAATCTATATGACATGAGAAAAAATTCATTCGAAATGTTTTGTAAAAAAAAACAAAGAAGGGAACTAACTATTCTATTCCAAAAACACTTATTATATTACATTGTTTTCGTTTTTAAGTAGATTATTTACCGGTGAAATAACTTCTGAGTCACTGTAAGTCTTAGTCAATTCTTACAATTATTTACAGAGCTTTTAGTTCTATCAATTGATAATATCTTCAAGCAAACCGATGCTTAATGTTAGTTCACGACGATCCTAAAGGAATTTTATTAAATATAAATAGGTGAAAAAAAATAAACTGTTTTCTAAAATGTTCGTTTGTTTTATTATTCGGATTGTAATGAACAGTTAGTATACTCGACTAAACTTTATTGTCAAATCTAACTCTTTTATAATATATGTATAAAAATAAAATACTTTGTAAATAAATATCAAGTTGTCGAATTTGTGATAATTCATTTAGATCAATTCCATTTTCTTGATAATCAACAAATTGTCGCATATATTCATAAACTGCTGTTTCATTATTTAATATATTTGATTGATTATTAGTCGTCGTTGAAGAAGCCATTGAAGAAAACAACAAAAAAAGAATATCTAAAAGAAGGTACAATTTTTTTTTGTTCTTATTTCTTCATATTCTAATTCCTAGTCATATCATCAAATAAATATTTTAAATATTTCCTCATGTCATATATTGAAAATAGTTGGATTTAATCAAATCGTTGTTTGTCTACTGAACAAATAAACCTTTACGATATTTTGAAGACCAATGAAAAAGAAGAGTAGAGGTACGAATGTTCTAAAAACATTGGTTGATTGGTTTCCTTATGATGATTCATTGACTGCTATAGTTACAACCAGTGCCAATATATCTAACATTAGATCAATATTTTTAATGAAAGATGTACCAAGTAGAAATAAAATCTACAGAATTTCTGCTGTACATGCTATTTTGATGATATAAAAAAAAGTAAAATTCAATTAGGTTTTCCTTTCGTTGCAAAAGACTACAAATACAACTCACATGACTTTTGTCTGAAAACAAATCTGAAGTGTCTGTAAATTTTTTTTTCTAATTTAGCATAAAAAAATTGAGTAGAAAAATGTTATTTTCTTACATTAGAAATTAACAACGCGAAAAACCACTATCAACATATGTATTTTTTTTTCTGTGACACAAGATAAGACATTTGGTCTTATCTTGTATCACAAAAAAACCAGATGAATTGACACAGATACCTATAAAAACATACTATCAGCCTACATATATTGACAATGGTTTTGTTTTACATTATTTATTTTCAATCTAAGAAAATAATATTTTTCCATTCAGTTTTTGATGCTGAATTAGAATAAAAACTACTTTCAGAATGTTAAAAAAAAGATTATAGAAACTTCAAAGTTATTTTATGAAAAAAAGCTAATGCTAATACTATTAGCACTAAAGTTTCGTATAACTTTTCAATAGGTCTCGAAATGATAATTTGATCATCGTAAACTTATAGTTTATCGAAAATATCTACTTTTGATCAATACATAACATTAAATCCACAGCTAACTTCAACGAGATATGTATGATTAAGTTTACAAGAAAACATTATGGAGTCATATCAAGAGTTTTGACTTTGATGCATGTCCTCCTTTCATAATTATTGTCATTCATTATAGTTCATATGTATTTTTTATTCAAATAAAAATACGTTCTAACTGTTACTTGTTATACTCTTCTAGATTATTTGGTAAATTACATTTTTACACAGATCTATATTGGAATAGTCTCAAGTTGCAATAAAAATTAAAATTTTATTAAAATAAGAATAGTTTTCGAAAATGGCACAAAATAAACGAGTTGAAGCACGAAGAAGAAGAAGACGCCCTAGTAAATAAAATATTTTTTTTTCTTCAATAAATTATCTGATTATTGTTGATTGAGTTCATATCGAATGTCCGATATGCATTGATGAACAAACTATACCATCAACAAACCCGCTGACCTATACGTAAATCAATGAAAACCATTTTGTAAATATTCTTTCTAGTTTTATTACTTTTAGTTTATCAGATATAGGGGAAGAAGCAACATTTGATTATCAAGGAATATCAATAGATATTTCTGTTCATTCGTTAATAAAAACTTAAATACTTGGAGATAGAGATTTCAATCGTGTGAGATTGGCTGAAATTAAAGAACATCTAGAAATAAAAATCGCTGCGAAAGTGAGTTAGATATTTTTCTTAAGAAAATGATCATAATTATAAATTAATATTCATTGGTTTTTTTTTATTTCAAATTTTTGTTGTACGTTTTAATGTCAGAATTTACAGGACATAAGAAATACGATGTACAACAAAAGTATTGTCATTTTGACATATAACATACTTGTCATTATTGAATATCTTCGATTTGTAAATTATATAGATTGATATTATGATATGCATTCACAGAATTATTCATGGAACTATGGGAAGGATTTCCCCAACTCTACTCGATTCGAAAATGCTTAATTCTTCTAAATAACTCATAAATGAATTTGAATACTATTTTTGAGTGCAACATACATAAATAGTTCCATTCCTTTTTCGGATCACATTTATATTCATCTTAATGCAACAACATGTAACACTATGAACAGGTATATGAATCCGAGGAATGAAAATCTTCAGAATACATTTTGATGATGTAATGAATGATGAAGAACTGCATCCAAAAATGTGAATTTGAAAGTCAAGAGCATCAAAGACATGTGTAGGTGCATGTCTTAAATAGAATGATATTGATTCGATTGAATGAAAAAATGTTAATGGAAAATTTTCTATTAAACAATGTCGATCATATAAAAATAGCGAAAAAAAATCTCGAGATATTGTCAAGAAGCAAGATTAACTTTTTGTCCTTGTCTTTCGTCAATCGATCTTTTTTTTTCGATAAGCTAGTCGTTTTTTTCAAGACATCTATGAATACGGGTGCTCAAGCATGACAAAAATGAAATACCATCAATGCGATTTTAAAAGGGGTGTGGTTGTGTGTCCATTGTTCATCTACACCCACACCTCACACTCACACCGTATCCTCATAATTCACCGTTGTAAATCAATCTTGAAACCAACAGATTTATGATTAGTCGAGTAAAAAGAAGAGTCGTTGTTACTTTGGACAACATCTATACAAAATAAATCGTAGGATAAAGCAGCAATGTGAATTAAACTATTCAGCTTTCAAAAAAAAGAGATTCATCGAATCGACTGACCTTTGAGTGTTCGCGAAATAAAATGCCGTATTTACTAACATATTCGTTGTATATGTTCTATTTTATATGCAAATAGAAGGAAACAGAGGGAAAGTGATTAAGTAATGTCGAATTAGTCAATTTTCGTCTAAGATGAATGACGTCGATTCTGATATCGTTGCATGAATTCATAATCAAAAACCAGTCTGAATCATATATAATCTGTTCTGTATATAACATTTCATTCTAAGTAATTATAGCAAGTTTAGTTACGAATTCAGTGCAAAAAGAAAAACATTTCGTTTTATCATGCTTGAAAGTCTGAAGAAAGAAATACTCACCAATGCACTTTAGGTATAGTTGTCTTCATTGACATCAACACCCGCATCTATGTTCCTTTTTCTTTCATCAAATGAATATTTTTGTGTTAAATTTTTTTCAG
>CAJNOL010004594.1:844-14785 GCA_905250125.1 Rotaria sordida
ATTGAATAGTTGAATAGTTGAAACTTCAATTATTCAATAATTGAATAGTTGAATAGTTGAATAGTTGAATAGTTGAATAGTTGAAACTTCAACTATTCAAAAGTTGAATAATTGAATAGTTGAAACTTCAAGTATTCAATAATTGAATAACTGAATAGTTGAAACTTCAATTATTCAATAATTGAATAGTTGAACTAATAGTTGAATAGTTGAATTCAACTTTCAAGTTTGACACTACTGGCTTGATGGATCATCAATGATGATCTATCAAATCAATAGCAAATAAATACATTGTAGGTAGAATATTATATGTCTAAATACGTTTTTTTTTTTCTAAATTTATATCGAGAATTTTTGTATGATAATAGATATAAAGAAACTGGTTAATTGTTCATTTGTTGTGTCTAAACTCAAGTTTCAAAATTTTACTTACTAAAAAAAATAAATGTGGAAACCTCGGATTTAAATCCGAGAGTTATGTGTACTTCAAAAAGTGAATCAGACAGAGGAGTCACCCTAGAATGTGTGAACATCAAAATTGTCCTGGCAAACCCTTTCTGTAAACACTTAATTTCTATTGGCTATTGCTCAGTCAATACGATTTGGAGGCAAATACAGCTCAGATTTGAACTCTTCACCTTGATTTACCCTAAGAAACTCGTTTTTCCTATAACTTGATTTCTATTGGTCACTGCTCAACCAATGGGATTTCGAGGCGAATGGAACATAGATTCGAGTTCTCCATTCTAGAAAACCTCGAACTATTATCTCTGTGATGGGAAGATGAACTCTAATTGTGGATCATATAGAGCGTGGACAAAAACAGAACCGAATTCCGATTAATTATCTTTGCAATAGGCGAGTTAGCTTTCTTGTTTCTTTATGTTTTATATACCATTTTGTAGCTCGTGAAATTCTCTATCGAATAGTATATAATAGTTGGGGTTTTATCTGACTATGATAGGAACAGTTTTTTATGAAAACAGAGAAGGGTCTATCTTCTCATAGGGAAAAATGACTATTTTTGCAATAACTCAGCAATGGTTCGGCCAATCATTCTCATCTTCGAACTCGACCGAGACATTGTTAAGACTGAACTGTGCAGAAAATTTCATCGCGATTGGACTCTCCTTTCAAAAGTTATCGTGTTAACGGCCGGACGGCCGGACGGACGGACACACTGACCGATTCTAGAGTGTACTCACTTTTTGAGTACACAAAAAAGAGGTCGCTACAATATCATCTACGACGATATTTTCTCTTGTTATTTGTCATTTTTTGAAAAAAAATCTTAGAACAAAGATCGATAAAGAGTAATTTTCTTTATATATTTTATCAAATCTTGTCAAAAAAAAAATTTAGTCATAACACATTTCTAATTTGTGTGTCTTTGCTTTAGATTAACGATAAATATATTAGTTTGAAAAGAAAATATTTTATTAATATTTAAAATGAATCCTTCATTTAATGAATTAAACAATTTACCAAATGAAATTCTTGTTAAAATGTTAAAATATTTAAGTCATTATGATATACTGTATTCGTTTTATGATATTAATGAAAGATTTAATTCAATTATTAAGAATTATTTTTTAAAAAATAATTTAACATTAATAATTAATAATGATTCATTAATATCATTTGATAATAAAATATTAGAAAGTGTATATGAAATAATACCAATGATTGAAAATAATATTAAATGTATTAATATTGATTCATTAATTATAGAAAATATTATTGATCGAGCAAATTATCCAAATTTAAAACAAGTTACTATTTATACTTCATTACAAGAATCAATTAATATATTTATTGGTAAAGTTAATTGTTACTTTTGCTCAATTATTATTTATTAAAAAATAAAAAATGGAATAATTTTGAATATTTAATTTTTTTTTTGTTTAGATGGAAGCTTGTTTATAAAAATATTTGGTCAAAAAATTGAAAAATTGATGATAAAATCTCGAAGAATTTTAAAACCAATTATCAATACATTTGGTGAATATGATATACTTGAACACAGAGAAATATTACAAGATTTATTCAAAAAATGTTCTACAATGTTTCAAAATTTAATATCTTTACAATTTTATTTATTTATAAATAATCAACAATTAACATTTGATTTTAGAGAAGTTATTTCTTTTTCATCTAATATTACTCAATTATATGTTACAGTTAATCATTTTAATGATTGTCTTTATATATTAGATGGAAGTTTCAATCAATTACAAAAATTTTATATTATCATTTGTGGTACTGGTGATTTACCATCAACAGATCATGTAGAAGTAATTTTGTTTTATTCCAATTATTAATTAATATAAATTCATTTTTTAGATTGAAATTTCTAATATAAAATGTTTTTCTATTAGATACAAAAATAAAATATTAAATTATGATCGTGGTCTGATACCACTTTTACATCGTATGATTAATTTAGAAGAATTTCATATACATTTTATTAAAACTACTTTACCAATAATCGATGAACATATATTAAAAGTTGAATTTATTGATAATATACCTAAATTAAAAAAATTTATTTTTAATATTGGATCATTAACTTATCTTGGTAATCAACATTATTTATCATCAAATGAAAATATTAAACATTCATCTAAAAAGTTTCAAAATTCTGAAATGATATCAAATATTGATTATTTTGAACGTACACGATTACTTTATTCTCATATTTATTCACATCCATACACATGGGATTTTTATCATCATATATCAAATAATTTTCGTGGTGGTTTATTTAAATCTGTTCGTATAATATCATTATTTGATGAACAACCATTCGAACACGATTTTTTTCTTCTTATTGCTCAATCATTTCCATATTTTAGTAGATTAATTTTACGTAATAATGAAATACAAAAAAATATTAATTGTCAACAAATACCAATTAAATATAATAATCTTCTCAATATTGATCTTATTCAATCTCATGATAATTATATTGAAGAATTTCTTAATAATAATAAAACATGTTTATTAAATGGTATTTATCTTAATATATCATATAAATCATTATTAAGACAAACAAATAATTTTACAAAAGATGAATATCGAACAAATTGTTCAAAAATAAATTATCTCAAATTAAAAAATGATAAAGAAGATTTAATTAACGAAAATTTAATAAAATATTTTCATAATGCAACAATTGATTATTATCATTAAACATAAACTATAAAATAAACATTAACTTTTCTTTCAAAAAAAAAAAAATTTTTTTCTCATAAATTCTTTCATTAAATGTATTTTCTCTATCTACTTTATCTAAACTAATAAAATAACTTCACTAATAATAACAACATAAAAGAGAAACAATCATTCTACCTAACATTACACATACATAAGATAATATCCTAATAAAACTAAATCTTGATTTTTATATACAATTTATTTCATTGTAATATCAATATGATAAATGATAATCAGTAACTTTAATTGATATACTAGAAGAAATTAAAAATAAAATCAAGTTTAATATCTAACAATTTTCCATTGATTTACATAATCAAATCTTTCAAGATACGTCTTGATCTAACGTTATGTATTGGACAAGAATTTTTGCTGAAAAATAATAAGAGAAAATCTATTAAAAATAGAAATTCTAATTTGAAATTATAAAAAACAAAAGATATTTTTGTTTCTTTTTTTGTCAACATATCTTCCCATATGATATTCTTAAAAAAAAAGATATAAGAGAATTTTGTTTAATAATAAATAATTCAATAAAAATGAACTATATAAAAAAAAAAAAAAACTATGGTTGTTAGACATCAATAACATTATGTTCATTAATATCTTATCTATACGCAAACATCTTTCCAAAGAAACTTTAAATAAATTCAAGAAAATAATGCATGAAAAATCATACTGAAAGATATTTCACAAATTTGTCTTCTTTATTTTTATATTCAATTAAAAATCTTCTTCGTCTTAAAAAAGATTCTCTGACTAACATTTCATCAAATTAAAAATCAAACAAATATCATAATTAATTATTTTAAGTCCATTAATCAACAGTTCAGATAAACAGAGATTCAGCAAGTATTTCAGATGCCAAAAACTAAAATCAGATTGAAAAACAAATAACGAAAAAAAAGAACAATTATAAATTTACTTTTGATGAACAGCAAAGTGTACTTGTGATCTCACTAGGGAAGCTGCAAAATAACTTTTTTTGGTCCTGACCAAAAATTTCTTTTGAGTCTCAGTCCCGGCTAAGATTTTTTTTCAGTCTCGGTCTTTACTATGGATAAAATTTTCCATTTTCACAGGTATAAAAACTGAAGATTTTCCTTAAATTTACAAATAAAATTTGACTATTGTTAACGGTATCGTGATCTGTAATAAATTTTCGTCAGATTTTCAAACAAAAAACCGTCACTTGACAAATTTTTAATTGAAACAGTATGAAAATGTATACTACAATGCTTGACAAAAATCAACTGACCGGAATCAGTGCGAAAAAGTTTTAGTCCCGGTCCCGGCGGGACTAGAACTACTCTGCAGTTCCCTAGATCTCACTATAATTAGGAATATTCCAATACCAATACCACCAATACCAAATGGTATTCGTATTGGTGGTATTGGTATTGGTATTGGTATCACTATATGGGGCAGGATGGGGACTGGTAGTCCCTCAGGTCAATCTGAATGTATCAAAAAACTGATCACAGATTCGGAATCCTCGACCCCGACAACCTTTGATCACTTTATATAAAAAATCGTTATTTTCTCCAAATAACGTGTTCCTGATGAAAAAATCAAAGTCGCAAAATTTGAGAAGATAATTATAAATTCTTGATTTTTTTATCAGGAATACGTTTATTTGAAGAAAATAATGATTTTTTATAAAATTTGATCAAAGATTTTTCGAGGTTGAGGAATCCAAACCCATGATCAGTTTCTCGATACATTCAGATTGACCTAAGGAATTACTAGCTCTTCGCCCCCCCCCCCCCCCATATACCAATACCCCAATACCGTATTGGTATTGTTACATCTCTAACCGTAATCAACATGTTCTTTGGAAAGATCAAAACTAAGATAAAAGATTTTACTCTGCAATTTTAAAGTAATCTTGTCGATCCAAAAGTAAATTGTCTCAATAAATAATTTTATTTGGATATAAAAATTCTAAATCAAGTACAACATAAAAACATAAATGTTGTTCATTATAGAGACATCTTTATGAATATACGTTAATAGATCATCAGTTTGAAAATATATATTCACTAAGATTTCTTATCTCTATGAGAAGATATATTAAGGCGCATTGTGCGTAGAAGTATAAGGCACGCACATCTATTTGGTAGCTCAGAGACTTTAATGCATAAATTACTACTAAAATTAGTAGAACTTGTGGGTAATGCTTACCCTGAATCAAAAAGAGCAACATCTCTCATTAGTAATATTTTAGAACAAGAAGAAATAAGGTTTAAAGCAACTATAGCGCGTGGTTTAAAACTACTTGACAATAAAATAAAAGCTCTATCCCCAAAATCTGTTTTCTCTAGTGAGACATCGTTCAAATTATATGATAATTACGGCTTTCCTGTCAATCTAACGGAAGATATATTGAAGAGTACACATATTTCAATTGATCTTGCTAACTTTAATAGTAAGATGCAAGAACAAAAAGAAAGAGCTAGAAAATCGTTGGTAGGATCCAACGAAGCAAAATCTGATAAAATCTGGTTTGATATCAAATTTAACTTTGGTAATACAGAATTTTTAAGATATTCTCTGTCCCAAGTAGAAGGTAAAATAGTAGCTTTAATAAAAAAAAAGCTTGTCAGCACCAGAAACCGAAACGAAATGAAAAATCTCGATTCGAATTCGATCCGATTCGATTGATGAAATAGAAGATAATTGATTCAAGGTATTAGTAGGATACGTCGACACCAACATCAATACTGTCGACGTAAACTGTGGGTGAAGGGAACGACTTTCACTTTCACCCTCAGGTTGAGAGTGAGAGTGAGGATGACAGTGGAAGTCGTTCCCTCACGCGCAGTTTATGTCGACAGTATTGGTGTCGGTGTCGACATATCCTACTAATATCTTGATTCAAATTGACAAGAATAAACTACACATATACATTTGGATATCTAATATCAATATAACTGATCTCGATTATGGTATCTATTAGTTGTTATTTAAATAACAAATCAAATAATAAAATATTTCGATAGCGATCTCTTGAAAATAGATGTTTTATTCCAATACCTTACAAGTGTTTAGTACTCGACAAAAGTTTTCTCCCTGTTCACAATAAATATTTTCTTCTATATTGACACAAAGAATTAAGATACTGCATATTCGTATACTGAAGAATTACAGACATTTACTATGTGAACAATCATGTGTATTTATCATCTATTCAACACGGTAGAAATATGTGAAATACGCTTAAGAAGTAAACGCTTTTAACTGTTCACTCACTTATAAAGTTTGAACTTTGTGTACAATATAGACTCTAATCAAATATGAAAATTCCCAAACGAATAAATCTTCTTAGATTTTTTGTTTAAAATTCTAGATATTTATTTTTTAACAGTTTTACCCTGAGACGAAGTACATACAATGAATGAATGAATGAATGAATGAATGAATGAAACATGAAAAAGAAATCGTATTTTCATTGACAGAAGCATATTACATCTGCTTGAGTAATAAATAGAAATATTTGAAAAAGATTCCAAGTATATGGATACGATAAGCAAGAGTTTTACCTTTCTAAAAGTATTATCCTAGGTCGAGACGAACGGACCGAGAACGCGTTCGTAATGCGTAGATCGTAAGATGTTCGCGCGTTCCGAATGCATCCTCTGCTCTGTTGGGAACGCGTTCTACATAATCACGAACGCATTTTTTTTTCTAATCATTTCTCAAGTGGAGACAAATGGTTCGACAACGTCTTCTCAACGACCGAATATATCGAAATGCGTTCAGAACGCGTTCGATAATGTTCGTTCGTTCAGAACGCGTTCGTAGCGTTCCAAACACGTTTTCGTACGTTCGCCCGTTTCGAACGCCTTTTGACTCCATTCGTCTCGACCTAAGATGTCTTGTCTCAAGATATCCAATGTGCATGACTTTCTTGCTCAAGATTTTGAAATATTGGAAAGAAAAAAGTTCAACTCAAAGTTAAAACAGACTTAAATCATCTTTTTTTAGGCAGAGTTATTCATCTCATCAAGTCAAATATTTTGATCTAAAGCAGTAGAAAGCACAGTTGAAAAGATCCTTTAAAACTATTTTACAGGGAAACATTTCAATATACTATTAAAAACTAAAAATAAAATCGAGAAATTCAATTTTTCGAGCTCAGCAATTGAGAAAAAGTATCATTTTATGTAACCGTCTGATCAATGACAATGATAAACTATAAAGATGAATGATCATCATCTACTATAATAATACTCTGGGGCCACTACTTTATGTAGAGTATACTTTCTTTAAAAAAAAACTTTTCTCTATGTGTAGAAGTACAAAAAAAGGTAGAATCTGAGACAACGTGTCTTCTCGTAGAAATCATTCTCTTGTATATTAAAACGTCTTATATAAAAATTCATAGAAAAGATTTTCTAATCATATCATCTAAACGCACGAGTGACGAATTTTATGAAGAAACAGAAAAAATTTAATGCTGAATTGTAAACACAAATTTTTATTATGTCAAATTTAGGAAATAATAATTTGAATAGAATTAAAACAATGCATTAATTTATCAGCATTCGCATTTTGTTTTTTTAGCCATTATTGAAAATGAATTTTATTTTTGTATTGAAAAGCGGAATTAATGGAAAAATCATAGGAAAGGCGAAATAGTAGAAGAGATAGCAATCCTGTTTTAAATCAATTTATGTTAACGTATCAATCATGTCTAATACTTTTTTCCAATAAGAAAGCAGACGTATCGTCTCTTACGTAATACAAACTTTTTTTTTATCAAAGCATATACACCTATGATTTTATTAGATTCCGAAATAAATAAATCTGAACGTTTGTCACAGGTATTAGACAGAAAGACATGTTTTCCGATCTGATTGGTGAGTGAACTATTTGGTATATAGAAGTTGTTCATTTAAAATAAAATTCATTTTATTTACTTTTTGATGTGTGTTGACCTCTAAGTGTTGAATAAAAGAAGGGAAAAAAAAATTATTCAATCGTTTATTCGTTCATTGATGGTCAATTTAGACTAAGCACACAAATGTTCATTGTTTTCGTTGACGACATCGGTCAGATAGAACAGATAATCTATGGATATGCATTCAAAAAAAAAATGACAAGCATAAACATGGAACATTTATGTGTTCGACTTGAAGATTTACCAGATGAAATTCTTCTAATTATTTTTCAAAAATTAAACAATTGTGATGTACTTTATTCTTTTATGGGTCTTAATCAAAGACTTGATACAATTCTCTACGATAGAATTTTTACAAGAAATTTATCATTAATAAAATATATTCATAAATCATCATATCAATTTAATATAATAATTGATCGATTTTGTCTTGAAATTTTACCTAAAATCAATGACAAAATCGAACGACTTTGTATTGAATCATCATTTATTAAACGTATTCTTTTGGCAACAAATTATCCTAATTTACATGCACTTGATTTATATGAATGTGAACCTGAAACAGCTGATACACTCTTTTATGGTAAGATATTTCTTTTCTATACTCTTTCAATGATTAATCATACAAGACAAATTATTTTTTAAACAATCACAATTTGATTATTACAGACATTGTTTTTATTTTTAACATTAATTGGTGAATATCAATTTGGAAAAAATTCAACATATAAAGACATAAGTTAAAAGAAAACACAAACATTCAAGAGGGGGAAGGGAGGTATCCCCTGCGTTTGGAAAAATATGACTGATATTCTCCGATTTTGGGCTTTCCTTTCTCCTGTTTTGGACTTCCCTATGTCCTCCACTTGCTTGAGAGGCACGATCTCGGACTCTAAAACTAGATTGGGATATACGAAGTTCTCCTGAAATACCAAGGTGAAGAAGTGTTCAGGTTTGGTTTTTCAGGAAATATGCGGAGGATTTTTTCAGAAATCGGGTCAGGAAAAAGAATTTTTTTTTATCTTTCTCCGTTTTCGATACTCCTTTCCCCCCCACAGTGGGCAGAAAAGGGGAGTCAGGAGTAGGAGTGTGCAGACTGAACTTTTTTGGTCCCGGTCCCGGTTCATTTTCTAAAAACAGTCCCGGTCACGGCAGTTTGGTCCCGGTCAGCTGTGAAATTTAAAAACAAACTTTGTGAATCGATAGTAAGCATCGGTATTTTTCCCCTGTAAGGCTCGTGAAGCAATCTTATTCACAGTCAATCTTTTTGTTCTGTCCGTTTTGTGGAAAAATCGATAGCGAATATCGCAAACAAGGTACTTTTGACAACGGGTACCGTGACCGTCTTGTCAGGAGCTGGTCCCGGTCCCGCACACTCTTAGTCAGGAGCAGTCCCCCCCCAGATGCCAAATAGCTTTTGATTCAAGACTATGCATTATGTAGGCTCTAATGAGGTATGAATATCCTGAAAATAGTTCGCGCTTGTAGCTCATTTCTGTTCAGATATTTAGTTTTTACGGCATTTTTTATCAAAAAGCCGTGGCCCCCTCAGGTACACCAGAAATATCAACTTTCAAATTTTGCGCAGAGAAAGGTCTCAATGGGTTTAGTTTACTCGGAATGTTTTGGGCTTTTGGGTTGCTTCTAACTCAATATACGGGTATGGTAAAAATAGTCTTTTTCGCGTAACTTATAGCACAAGATATTAAATATTCATATTTACGGATAGGAGCAGGCTTACCGATTAGGGGGGCGGGGGATGCCGGGAGCTTTCCCGCGGCAATTTTCAGAGTCTTTCTGCCAAATTTCAAAAATTTTCTGGCAAATTTTTTGAAACTTGAAAGAAAATTCTGGCAGAAACCTGACTATTTTCACTGGAGCAGAGGATGGTATTATCGAAAATGGAGAAAGATTACTCGGGTTTCTTCAAAAGCCGCGACTGAAGACCTTTTTTTTTGCTCTTCAACTTCACTTTTTAGGAGAACTTCGTATATCAGGACCTACTTTCGGAGTCGGAGATCGGCCAAATCGTAACTCTGAAGTCATTCATATTTTCTCAAACGCAGGGGGAAAGTAACGCCTATCCGCTTCGGTCTTTCTGTGACAAGTTTTAGACTTTCTGCCAAATTTTTAGTTCCTCTCACTGTTGAAAACAATCGACAATCCTGGATAGGAGCAACCAAGAGATTTGAAACGTTCAAAATAAATTAGTCTCATTAAGACCTCTCTGCGCAAAGTTTCAAGTCGAAATTCGAAAGTTGATTTTTCAGATGAATCTGAGGAAAACCACAGTGTTGTGCCGCAAAATGTCAAATATCTTGACAAGGGTTCAATGATATGTCTACTGAAGATAGATTATAACACATTCTATCAAACGATAAAATAACACTTCAATTTAAACTTCTGCCATATCCCGCAAACGAACGGTATTATGGGCCACTAGCTATTTTTTTATTATACTGATGGTACGTTTTTGATTTTATTATAGCCTAAAGAACTTCAAGAAGTCGAAACAGTCTGTAACATATAGTAAATACACAACACTGTATAACTACATAATAACTAACGTATATAACTAGATTCTCGATTGAAAATATACATTTTACTTAAATGATCCTATTAATGATATTCACCTATTTTACGTAGTTTATGGCGCTTGCAACTTAATCGATACTTGCTTTCAATCATTATCCGGGTTGCAGTTAAATGCAGGATCACAGCAGTTTCAATGCTAGCTACGATATGAGCTCTAATCTCGAAAATCGATTTTGTCGCCTGGTTGTCCACTGTGCCCCCTCCCCTTTGCTCTGACCTCTTCACGCCGCCTCTGCAAAGATTGAGATACAAAAAAACATGGTTTGGAAGAATACATTACAGTCTACTAAAGAATTTAATTGACGATCATTGAACAATTAATTGTTTATGAATAAAGAAAAGAGAATATACTAGATTTTGAAGTTAATAACTAGAAAATAGTTTAATAGAATTTTTTTTTCTTTAGATGGGAGTTATTTGGTTAATCAATTTCAAAATCAAATATCATCAATTTTTATCAAGTTGAAACCGCATAAACAGCAAATAGATAAATTAAGATATACAACACAGGATAATAATATATTTATATTTATTAGAATATGTATTCTATTCAACAATCTACGATACTTGAATTTTAGTTCATATTCTAATTATGAACAATTGATATTTTTGAGTACAGCTCCAACTCAATTCTCTTCAAATTTATTAGAATTACATGTTGTAGTAAGAAATATCCTTGATTGTCTTTGTATTCTTGATGGTCAGTTCAATCAATTACATACATTTTATGTTACCATCCAGTCTTATAATACATATGATGGAAATATAGTTGGCAACTATGTAAGCTACGCATCTATTTTGGTCTCTTTTTCGATGAATAACTTTTTTCTTTTTATGTACTTAGAAGGAACTACCTAAATTAAAATACTTTTCGCTAATTTATGAAGATGGAACATACATGTATGATGATATATTGGTACCATTATTACAAAGGATGATAAATTTAGAAGAACTTAATTTATATTTTATTAATATGTATGGACCAATTATTGATGGTTATAATTTGGAAAATAATATTATTAATCATATGACACGATTAAACAAATTCACATTTAATATTTGTTCAGTTATTCATCTTAATCAATTGATTAATAATGTACCAATGAATGAAGATATTAAATATTCATTTCGAAATTTTAAAAATAATAAAATTATTTCAAATATTGATTATTTTGAACGAATAAAACTATTCTATTATCATGTATATTCATATCCATATATATGGAAATTTTATCATAATATAACAAATAATTTTCATGATGGATTATATAAATCTGTTCGTGAAATATCATTATATGATGATCGCCCTTTTGAACATGAATTTTTTCTTCGAATTACTCAATCATTTCCATTTGTTAAAAAATTGACTATACATAATTATGAATCACAACATAATAATCATCTTCGACAATCAATAATTAAATATTTTCATCTTATTGAAATTGATCTTGTTAAAACTCATGAAGATTATCTTGATGAATTTTTAAACAAGACAAAAATTTGTTTATCAAATAATATTCATCTTCGTGTAGGTTTTAATTCATTACAAAAAGTAACCAACGATTTTACAAGAGATGAAACACGTTTTAATTCTTCGAAAATTATTCATCTTACAGTATTCGGGAAAAGAGTTAATGAACATTTTAAATTACAAAAATTACAAGAATATTTTTCTCATGCAAAAATCTATTGATTACTATAAAATATTTTTGAAATAAAATCTGAAAATAGAAAGAAAATTCATCTTTAATATTTCATAGAAGAAGATCAAAATATTAGAAAGAATAAAGTATGAATTATACAAATAAGACTTACGTAGAGAATCGAATAAAAACGACTAATAGGATTAATTTATCATCATGAGCAACCCACAGTGTTTTATCTAGAGGGGTGCCCGCGGGGGGGGGGGGGCTCCCCCCTCAAATCTCGTTCACCCCCTCGAGACTTGTGATCATCGCACTACGAACACACGACTAGCCCTCCCGAAAATAGTTTCTCGCCCCCTCAGAATTTCATATCGCCCCTCCAGAGAAAAAAAACCTGGATAAAACCATACAATGGTCTATTTGGTTTCAGTCTGAATGTATCAAATAAAAATAATACTTGATTTCAAACTGAAATGTGAGTCTAGAGGGGGGAGGGGAGGGGAGGGTAAGCTTGGGATTTTGGGAACTATAGATTTTAGTCTCGTAGTACATGGGACTAAGGCGGGACTTGGCGAGAGTTTGCGGAAACATACGGGACTAAAGGTTTTAAATGATACAACGTAGTACCAAGCGAGAAACATCTGATTCAGAAGAAGTTCCTGTGGGTTTTTTTTATTTTAGAATTCAGTTTGAATTAAAAAAGACCATAAACTTGATAAAACACTAGTAACCCGACGAATGTCCTTCGTATGTTTTTTTTCTTAATCTAATTGGCATTCCTCTTCATATTTTTTTGCTTTTTTAAATATCTGAAGGTTGATTAATGAATATAGAAATATTTATCAGAATAATCATTATTTTATTGCAAAATATGTGATTATTCATTTATTATCTTGTTCTCTTGCACTTGTACCATCAAATTTTAATGGTAAACATTCAATTATTTGACCAGAAATTTTAATATTTGTGTCCTTCACTGTTTTTATTCTAATTGATAGAATTTTCTTTTGATTTGTTCTCAACTTACACCAACATCTACTAAAAATTCCGAACAAACAATTTTCAATTGTATTTCAACTAACAGTCCAACAATTTCATTGGCAAGACAGAATAGTAAACAAATCAGTTGATATTCTTTCATAATGAATAATGTAAAAAAAGAAATCTTTACAAATTAAAGTAAATGGTTGGAAAATATTTGTTTTCTTTGTAAAATTTGTTATTTTTATGACTCAATTCTATCCGAAAAATATCTCAAGTCAATTATTATTATTGAAATATAAAACAAAGTATTCTGAAAGAGAAAATCAATTTTGTGAAAATGTCTGTAAATTTATCTGTCTTGCATGCATTTCAATCTCTTCTTATTCTTTTCTTTGAAAGGCGATAGGCATAGAATAATAAGCATCTTCCTAAGTAAGACAATAAATTAAAGAAAGAATATTTAAACAGATGAAATAGAATTAAAAGTAAATGAATATGCGATTAGAAATAATTAACAAATGAAAACATCAATAAGAGACTTCAAGGAAACAAAAAAAATAAATAACTTTTTAACATTATTAAAATTCAGCAATTCAT
>CAJNOL010004595.1:0-14782 GCA_905250125.1 Rotaria sordida
CACACCCACACCCACACCCCACACCCACACCCACACCCACACCCACACCCACACCCACCCTGAATAGCATCCTTTATGTTAAGACTCCAGTGGAACTGGATGAAAAGGACAGAAAGATAAAAGGATTGATCAGATATTCGAAATAGCTTGAAGAAGTAAGACAGAAAAGAAGTGTGAATAAAGGAATCAAGTAATAGAGTTTGCGAGTTGGAGTTAGTGAATTTACTCGAGGTCTGGTGCCAATGCGGTGAAGTTGTAGCCAGCTCGTTTTCAATCTGGTGTTATAATTCCTTTCACGATTAGGTTACAAAAGAATAGGTTTGCAGCCTCTTGGATTTTCTTATCTGGGCGATTCAGAAGTATGTCGTTCATATAGTTTTGAATATTTTTTTCCTTATTCATAGTTGTGTACTCTGTGCTACTAACGTTTACTAATAAGTTAACAACTGTGAGAATGCATAATTTATCTTGAGTCGTCACACCCTGCTGTAATAAAGCCATGAAACGAGCAACAACAGGGTGTGGGTGTGGGTGTAAAGGAAGAGAAACCGCATACCCACACTCACACCCACATCCACACCTACCCACACCCACCACCCACACCCACACCCACATCCACACCTACCTACACCCACCCACACCCACATCCTTATTAGTAATATTTCAAGTGCTATTTTTTTATAAGACTATAGTGTTTTCAAGTTTTTCTCAACATGAAATGTATTAAATTCATATTGGTATAGGAAGTAGTCAAATCAGGATGATTTGAAGGAAGAGTTTTTTCGCGGATTTCGTGTGCTTTTTTGCAAAATAAAAATGCTTTCGAGTATTCACCCATGATCCAATATCCTGATGCGATTTTGTTGTAAGAAATAACCAAATTGGGATGATTCGAAGGAAGAGATTGCTCATAAATCTCAACTGCTTTTTCGAAAAAGGAAACTGCTTTTGAATGCTTTTTCATTTTTGAATAAATCGAACCGATACTGTTGTAGGTAGTAGCCAAATCGAGATGATTTGAATGAAGTGTATTTTTGCAGATGTTGAGTACTTTTTTATAAACCGAAAGTGCTTTCGAATGTTGTCCCATCTCGGAATATACAAGACCGATGCTATTATAGGAAGTGAGTAACATGGGATAATTAGAAGGAAGAAGTCTTTCGTTGATTTCCATTGCTTTCTCCAGGTGTGAAAGTGCTTTCGGATACTTCTTGAGCGTGAAATATAGCGAACCAATATTAATGTAGGCGGAAGCTAATTCCGAATCATCCAAAATGGCACCATTTTCGCCGATTTTGACTATTTTTTCAAAGAACAAAATTGCTTTAAAGTTTTCACCTGTCTTCTTGTATAAAGAACCTATGCTGTCGTAAGAAGAAATGATATCAGGATGGTGTGGAGGAAGAACGTTTTGGCGGATATCAAGTGCTTTTTCGTAAAACGAGAGTGCTTTCGAGTATTCTTCTAGTTCGAAGTGCATCGAACCGACATTGTGGTATAAAGTAGCGAGAGCGGGATGATTTGATGAACATGCATTTGCATAAATTTCAAGTGCTTTTTCGTAAAATAAAAATGCTTGAGAGTACTTCTTCATGTTTTGGTACACCGAAGCAATGTCATTATAAGATATACTCAAACTGGGATGATTGTGTGGAAAAGCATTTTTAGTGATTTCATGCGCTTTTTCGTAAAACGACAGCGCTTGCGGATAATCGCCCGTTCTATTGTATACTGAAGCGATTTGAGCATAGGCGGTAGCCAGTTTAGGATTATCTGAAGGGAGTGCTCCTTGAAGAATTTCAACGGCTTTTTCTGAATTCGAAAGCGCTTTCGTATACTCGCCCATGGTATAATATATTAAACCGATATTACAATAGGAAACAGCCAAATCGGGATGGTTTGAAGCAAGCTTTTGTTGACTGCTTTCGAGTGATTTTTCGAAATATGAGGATGCTTTCGAGTACTCTCCCGTTATGAAATACAGCCAGCCGATGTTGTTGTTGGCAGTTGCTAAATGGGGATGATCCACCGGAAGAGTTCTTTGGAAGATTTCAAGCGCTTTTTCGTAAAATGAAAGTGCTTCTGAGTATTTGCACATGTTGGTATACGTCAAACCAATATTTGCATAGGAAACAGCCAATTTGGGATGGATTGAAGGAAATATTGTTTGCAAGGTTTCAACTGCTTTTTTATGGAAGCAAAGTGCGTTCGAATACTCGCCAATGTCATTGTACACTATAGCGATGTTGATATAACACACAGGCAAGCTGGGATGAATTGAAGGAAGTATTTTTTCGAAAATTGTAGCTGCTTCTTCATAAAGTGAAAGCGCTTTGGAGTACTCTCCCGTGTTATAATGCACTGTGCCGACGTTATTGTAGGAGATAGCAGAGTCAGACTGACTTGTAGAGGTAGATGTTTGATCGATTTCACGTGCTTTTTCGTAAAATGAAATAGCCTTAACATAATCGCCTTGTTGTACACAAATTCCTCCAAATTGATTATAGAGAAACGCTTTCTGCAAGTCATCGGATGTAAGATCAAACAGTGTCCCATATAATTGTTGGGCCTTATCCATTTCAGATAATATCATAAGCAATTGACCTAATCGATGCCATCCTGTTGATCCACGAGTCTCCTCTCGAATGCATTCAGTGAGAGCATTCAGTTGCTGATCATTATCACTAGTTAGTTTTAGTGTCACGTGCCAAAGCCTATTGTTATCACCAATTTGTTGAATCTCATCGATGCGAAAAATGGTATGCATTGAAAATAGATACTCCTTTTCTGAATTTTCTGAGCGATTGTAGTGGCTGATATTCTTAATATCGGCAAAAGGACTCGATGATACCTTTGGATCAATGTCCATTTCGAAGCAAATTCCTATTAAATCTGGACTGCTTGCATTACTTTCGGCGTAGGTATAAGCGACACTCGCGTCTGTGCTCGTCGATAAGAAGTTGTTGAACGACATCAATCCACCTTTTGTTTCCATCATTTTATCAAAATCCATCTTTGATAAGCCTTGACCCCGATAAACAGTGAGTGGCTGTGGCTGACGGTCAGCGGATTGTTCTGAGTGAAGTTGTTCGATATGTCGATGGAGATCTCGTATAAAAAAGCCCATCTTGATGATTGTGTCAAGTTCTTGAGTGCGCAGCGCCCGGTTGAGCATAGAATAGATAAAAGTCGTAGAAGTATACCACGAGATCGGCGTGTGCAGTTGATATTCTAGCTGAAATCTAGAAATAATGTTCTTGTCATAATCGTTTTTGGCATACAGTTCACGACAATAAGTGGTCATATCTTCGATTGATTGTTTATTATATTCGATTCCTACTAAAATTTCTTTAAGTATTTGTGTGTACATGAATGATTTGTCAAGTTGGTCCAAATTTTGGTGTGGCGAGTTGGTAGGTGGAATAAAACTGACTGATATAGAATTTTGATCACATTGTCTAACGACTTGTTTAAGTAATTCACAAATAGGAGTGATATTTGTGAAAACACCGGCTACTTTTGACCGCTCTTTTGCCCATTGATAGTGTGTCGATTCCCTTCTACAAAATATATAGATTGAGTCTAGTTGGAAAGCATCATGAATGTGAGATACTATAATTTCAGCGAGAGTATCAGACACAATCATGTATGCCTTTTCGTTTTTAATTCGAGTAAGAAAATCAATGCATAAATCGGCATCATTGAATGTATTGATGCTATTGATTATGCGTCGTAGTTGACCGATTGTATCCCGATAATAGTCATTTGATTCGTCGATATCTAGGTCCAGCCAGATGAGGAGAAAATTCTGAACAATGCGAGGATGTGCGATTGGACAACATCTTGTGTCGGGATTCTCAGACTGCGTGGCTGCAGCACTGATTGATGATTCCGTTATTGAAATTGCAGCTATAGAAGTACTGAGTAAATTGATAGCTGTCTCTTCGAAGATGGAACTGTTCATCTGCTTCTGTTTCTTCTTATCTAGATTTTTGTAAATAGATACTTTAGCTTATCTTCGTTGCATGCCGTATCAAAATAAAAATACTATTAGATGGGTGTGGGTGTGGGTGTGGGTGTGGGTGTGGGTGTGGGGTGTGGGTGTGGGGTGTGGGTGTGGGGTGTGGGGTGTGGGGTGTGGGGTGTGGATGGTGTGGGTGTGGGTGGGGATGTGGATGGTTTGGGTGTGGATGTGGGTGTGGATGTGGATAATGTGGGTGTGAGTGTACCCCCCCCCCCCCCCCCTCCGTATTAGAAGCCCCCTCTGGAAGAAGCAATAAGAGAGATGTATTAGAAGCCCATGGGCTTGTATTAAGTCCAAGATTTAGAATTTTTTTCAAAATCAATCAATTTTCTTCTGAACAATCACAGTACATGAGTAAATGCTCATCGCGCATCACGCTTCGTAAAATTGTTGTATATTCTTCCTTTATCTTTTTCATTATCATACATTTGATCATATGTTTGTAAAGTAAAGTAAAAACAATTCAATATTGGAACTTCATATCAAATAAACATTGACGTACATGACAGAACAATTCTTTGTTCTTATTTAAGAACGACAAAATTAATACATAACAATGAATCGTACACGTATTCAGGTGTTTCATAATGTGACCTGTTGTAAGAGGGAAATGCGCTGAATGAATAGGCTGAAAAGGCATATGTATACAAATATATCGCGACGGCACCGTCCATATGTCATTCAATTAAAATATCTTTTTCTTGAATTGTTTTTTATTAATTATGTACCAAATCGAAGAACATCTGGCGCCGTTACCAGGCGTTAGTACAAACTCGTTTTTAGACGAATCCATTTCCGACAATGATTCATGCGTTGAAATTACGTCTGTTGTCGATGAAAATGAAAATGAATTGATCGAATGGACTAGCTATTTACAACTTAATTCGGACAGTGACGAAGATAGCGACGAAAATTATTCTTCGACTCAGCCTGCACCACTCGTTAATTATTCGTCGTCAGAATCATCCAGTGATGATGAAAACTTATTACAATCATCTCATCCATCTGCATCTTCTAGTAACAATAGCATTGTCGATATTACGTCTTCATCAACATCAACTATCATCAACAAGCGCAAGCGACGTCAGTGGGCCGTAAACGAAAAATTAAATGCGATCGCCTGCTTCGAAAAAAAACAACAGCAAAAGCCAAACTGCTAGAGACGTCGGATGTGCTACAAAACAACTTCGCACATGCATCAAGGATAAAGATGAATTATTAAAATTGTCATCACGAAAGAAAGGTGAGTAATTCATTTTTATTAAATATAAAAAGTAACTCAAGCTCTAATTTTGTTTCCTTCAGGTAAAAAACACAAGCGTCTCGATGGAGGTGGTAAAAAATTAACTTATGTGGACCTTGACTCTCGTTTATTTGCATGGTATCGTCAAACGCGTACTGCTCCTGGATCGACAACCACACCTGTTTCTAATATTCGTAAGGAAAGAGTAACATTGCGTCAACTTCAACGCCGTGGACGACAACTAAGTGAAGAATTAAGTCATCCATGTTCATCATCGAAATGGTTTGATCGTTTTCTCGTTCGTCATCGACTTTCTCTTCAACGTCCTAAACGACAACAGAAGATTCCACTCGACGAAGTTCATCAGAAAGCAACTTCATTTTATACTTTTCTTCGACGAGCAAGTCGATGGGCTCCAAAACGTGACCCAATGGGGCCTTTACTCCGTGTGACGTCTTTAATATGGATGAATCTCCACTTGCATTATTCGGCGATCAAGCAAAACGATCAATCAATGATATCAACACTTGCAATGAAGTAGAAGGATGTTTGAGTAACAAAGTGAGTACTTTTCTTTTTCTACAACACAACAAATTTAACTTGTTCATTCGTTGTGAGTTTTTGTATACAACTTGCAGGTGAATTTTCGTAGATCTATAAAACGCTGACCTGACAGGCTTCAGACCTAGTTAAAGTTTGCGTTATCAAATCTACATATTCCTTAACAAGAACGATTGAATATAATCACAAGTCTTCGTTGAATTTTAGAAGATATCGGTAGACAGGTCAGTTTTGCTTTTATGAGGAGCTATACAAAGAATTATTCTATTTGTTCTGATAAGATCGTAAGATCACAGTCTTTTTAGCATAATAAAAAAAATTATTCTATTTGTTAATTTATTTTGTTTCTTCATTCAGAGATTTTGTACGGTTATTCTTACAGTCTCAGGTGAAGATCAACGTGTTGGTCCTGTTTTATTATTTAAAGGGAAGGCTCACATTTCGCCTGATGAACAAAAACAATATGCTAATGATGTCAAAGTGTTCTTCACTCCAGAAGGCGTTATCAATATTCCAACGATGAACAAATATATTGAATGGTTCATTTGCAAGGTAAGACATCTCTAAGTTTTCTGAATAGAACTCTTCCGAATTATACATTCGATCCAGCTACAGTCGATTCTCCATTATTACATATTGATGAATCTGAAGACGATGATGAAGAACAACAACAAATTGAAATTCAAGCAAAATTAGCTGAATATCAGGACACAAAGTTATCACAACAGAAAAATAAACAATTAAAATTAACTCATTTTTGGAAAAAGTAATCGAATTAAATTAAATTAAAACTTCTTTTTTCCTTGCAATTTATAACTTATTCAAGCATTTTTTTGTATCTATATTTATGTTAATAAGATTTTGTATGATTAATTGAACTTCTTCTAAATAAAGAGTCAAGATATTTGAAACAACAACTTTCTTATGTTTTTTTCAGAAAATGTTACACAAAAGTCATAATAGAAGCCCCCTTTGAAATTTTTTTACAGTAGACAGTTTAGAAGCCCCGAGGGCTTCTAATATGGGGGGGGGGGGGGGGGTATAAATGGGGTATGGATGAATGTCAGTCAAAGTGTAATCAACAGTCACATCCACACCCATAGCCACCCGATGGCGTTGCATAACTTCTGGGAAATCAAACTGAAAAAGGAAATTGGATGACATTGCGCTCGTTACAAGAACTGTCCGAGACATTTAAAATCAAACAAGGAAAAATTGTTTGAGCGGGAGTATGTCTCTGAACATGACAAAATGAATAACCAGTGAAAACTTCTCCATTGAAAAGCTTTTCTCCGGAAAAATATAAGTCAGGTTAAAGATATAATATTGCTATCATTATAAGGTGTTTCTGAGAAGGTAAAAATTAAAAGTCACAGAAAGGATATGAGGTGGGAGATGATGTTACAAGATTTTTTGAAAGTGGGCAAAAGGATCTGTACTGAAACATGCGATAAATGAATAATGGAAATGGAGTAAAACGGTTGTTGTTAGATAAGAATACATCCCATTCCGCGATGTTGAACATTCCGGAATCAGTTCCCGTCCCGGAATCAATTCCACCGATTCCGGAACTACATTCAACCAGGCCACAATCCAATCCCGGAATCATTTACAACAAATCCTATCGATTCCGGAATCGCTCAGCCTTGTCATCACTCGCATCGTCTGAGGCTTATAACTGCATCTAATTCCGGATATCGCACGAATCCGGAATCGCAACCATTTGGAAGGAATTCCGCGGAATTCCTAGTGATTCCGGAACCGCTCAGCCTTCGTATCACACTCATCGACTGAGCGTTATAACTGGATGTAATTCCGAGACGGAATTCCGGGTATCTTAGGAATCCGGAATCGCAACGAATTGGAAGGAATTCGGCGGAATTCCTAATGATTCCGGAATCGCTCAGCCTTAGTATCACAGTGATAGGCTGAGACTTACAACTCGACGTAATTCCGGGACGGAATTCCAGGTATCATACGCATCCGGAATCGCAACGATTTCGAAGGAATTCCGCGGAATTCCTAGTGATTCCGGAATCGCTCAGCCTTGGTATCAGAGTCATCGGCTGAGGCTTATAACTGTAGGGTGTGGCTGTGGTTGCGGGTGTGGGGTGTAGATGAGCGTGTGAGGGTGGGTGCGGATATCTTCTCATCACACACACACACACCTACACACCCACACCCACACCCACACCTACCCACACCCAGACCCACACCCACACCCACCCACACCCACACTCACGCCAACACCCACACCCTCAATATATCGATAAAGATTGATAGAATAAAAACAGAGGTTGTAATTCCGGAACTGGACGGATTTGGACGGAATTCCTAGCAATTCCCACCGATTCCGGATCCGCTCAAATCCGGAATTCCTAAGCGGAATGTGGATGATGATTACATCGATAAAGATTGATAGAATAAAAACACAAGTTGTAATTCCGGAATTGGATGGAATTCGACGGAATTCCTACCAATTTCCACCGGTTCCGGATCCGCTCAAATCCGGAATTCCTAAGCGGAATCGGATGGTTAGTACATCGATAAAGATTGATGGAATAAAAACGCAAGTTGTAATTGCGAAATTAGACGGAATTGGGCCGAATTCCTACCAATTCCTACGGATTCCGGATCCGCTCAAATCCGGAATTCCTAAGCGGAATCGGATGGTGATTATATCGATAAAGATTGATAGAATAAAAGCACAAGTTGTAATTCCGGAATTGGATGGAATTGGACGGAATTCTTACGAATTGCCACCGATTCCGGTGTTGTTTAATTGGGGAATTCCTAAGAGTTGTTGCGGACTGAGTTTCTATTCGATTCCGGAATCGCGAGAAACGATTCCGGGGTCGGAACTGGTTCCGTAATGTTCAACTTTGCGGAATAGGATGACTGCTCTGTTAGATGACGTTTCCTAGATACTGAAAATAGCGGAAAAGATGATAGAAATCTACGAAATAAATAGAATAGAAGAAAATCTAAAAGAACAATTCGATTGTTTTCTAGGAAATAGCAATTCAAGTCTCAGATCATTGGATGAACCGAAAAAACTAACCGAAGGAATTTATTGAAGTTTTCTTATGTAATAATCTACAAATATGGGCTTTCAACACTAAAAAACGGACGGTAGAGTTGGTTGTATAATATCATAATTTAAAAAATGCAAGAGAACTGTAGATAACTATGGGGACAACTAAAAGACTAATATTAGCCGGGTGTGGATGTCTGATGTCTTAATGTCTCCTCTTAAGAGAGAGTCCGCGAGAAGACCACCCTACTCTCCATATAGGTCGCCGGGGAAAAAAAAAGTTTTTTCGATTTTATTTTCTTAAATGATAGGTCTAGATAAACTATAGTTAAATCCAAAATATTAGCGAATTTGGTTTTACCTATGGAAAATGCAAGCTAAAACAAGTCTAAGGGGGTCAAAATTGACCCTAAAAAGTCGCTAAAAATGAGTGTGCTCAGTACTTTGACATTTTCTCATGAATGGTTTGACCGTTTGAGATCGGGCACATCCTATTAGATAGGGCATAGTATAGGCTACAAATTTATCCAACTTTGATGATTCATATCTGAGATAAAAGAAACCCTATAGATCAAAAACCTTCCAAATCTAAAACAATCGACACTCTGGGATAGCAGTATTTTGGGTTTTTCTTGAGTGGTGCAAGCGGTACCAAACTTCTTTTTTTACCAGACATAGATCTTGTCAAGATACATCTTTTGACATTAAATTGTCAAGACGCAAAAACTAGGGGGCCAAGTTAGTATGGATCACACTGTCCCCTACCCTACCTAGTCACCATTGATCCTACCTCACAAAGATATACAATTTCTACAGAAATCACGAAAATGGACTTCAGATTCGTGTTCAGCTTGAAAAACTGGGTTAGATAGGCTATTTTAAATTGATTCCTTACTTGTATCAAGTGTGTTAATGACCATGGGTCCACTTCATGGCTATATAATACATATATGCAACGGTGTTTTGATAATAATTCAACAATACTAATAGCTATCGAGTTCGAGTTTTTACCATTCGATAGCCCTTTTCAAAAGCTACAAAACTATATATTTTCCAAGCTTATAACTCGTGATCACCTGAGTCATACCGAGGCACATTGATCTTGGAACACGATTTTCTGCATTTTTGCCCCCCTGTTTACCCCCTTTTTCGTTACAAAACAAAAGTTTAAGTGAAAATCAATGTCATATTCGGAATCAGCGTTAAAAACTGAGCCGATCCATGTACATTTTATAGATTTCTGAGAAACAAAATTTTCCTATGACAAAATGACCCTGTACTCCCCCTCAGGGTTCACGAAACAATTATTTCCCTCAAAATCATGTTCTAGTCGTTTAGTCTTTCGCCATTTTACTTTTGTTGAAATTACAGAAGCTCGGCTACTTCATTCCACACGATAAATCGCACTTTTGAGAAAAATTATTTTTTCATGAACCCTGAGGGGGAGTACAGGGTCAATTTTTCATAGGAAAATTTTTTTTCTCAGAACTCTATAAAATGTACATGGATCGACTCAGTTTTTAACGGTGATTCCGAATATGACATTGGTTTTGATTTAAAATGTTGTTTTGTAACGGAAAAGGCGGTAAACAGGGGGGCAAAAATGCAGAAAATCGTGTTCCAAGATCAATGTGCCTCGGTATGACTCAGGTGATCACGAGTTATAAGCTTGGAAAATATATAGTTTTGTAGCTTTTGAAAAGGGCTATCGAATGGTAAAAACTCGAACTCGATAGCTATTAGTATTGTTGAATTATTATCAAAACACCGTTGCATATATGTATTATATAGCCATGAAGTGGACCCATGGTCATTAACACACTTGATACAAGTAAGGAATCAATTTAAAATAGCCTATCTAACCCAGTTTTTCAAGCTGAACACGAATCTGAAGTCCATTTTCGTGATTTCTGTAGAAATTGTATATCTTTGTGAGGTAGGATCAATGGTGACTAGGTAGGGTAGGGGACAGTGTGATCCATACTAACTTGGCCCCCTAGTTTTTGCGTCTTGACAATTTAATGTCAAAAGATGTATCTTGACAAGATCTATGTCTGGTAAAAAAAGAAGTTTGGTACCGCTTGCACCACTCAAGAAAAACCCAAAATACTGCTATCCCAGAGTGTCGATTGTTTTAGATTTGGAAGGTTTTTGATCTATAGGGTTTCTTTTATCTCAGATATGAATCATCAAAGTTGGATAAATTTGTAGCCTATACTATGCCCTATCTAATAGGATGTGCCCGATCTCAAACGGTCAAACCATTCATGAGAAAATGTCAAAGTACTGAGCACACTCATTTTTAGCGACTTTTTAGGGTCAATTTTGACCCCCTTAGACTTGTTTTAGCTTGCATTTTCCATAGGTAAAACCAAATTCGCTAATATTTTGGATTTAACTATAGTTTATCTAGACCTATCATTTAAGAAAATAAAATCGAAAAAACTTTTTTTTTCCCCGGCGACCTATATGGAGAGTAGGGTGGTCTTCTCGCGGACCCTCTCTTAAGTCTCAGCTACGCCCATACTCACCGAATTAGCTCAATCAAAGAAATGTTTTTTTCGCATTGGCTATAATTTTGAAATATATCTACTGAGTTGTCATAGGACATTGATTAGAAGCAAAACAACTGTGTGGTTCCGCGAATTTTTCAGTTTTCTTTCCTGCGAGACTGATTGCTTCTACTTATATGGAGCAAAAACTCACTTAGAAATAAAAGTATAAAAGTTTGTGCTGATGATTGGTTTGCAGATGTGGCCTGATTCGTAAATGATTAAAACAAGCGAGTATGTACCACAAACTTAATAATGACGATGCACTTTCCGATATAAGCTAAAAGTCTGAAATAGAAATATCAAATATAGAGATTTGTATGAACGCTCTTAAATAGACAACAGTATCAAGAAAAGAAGCTTTTAGTGCGATCCTTGTTGGATTAAAATATGAAATACGATGCAACTGTAGCTACATCACACAAGTGTTGTTTTCTTCGATATACCTTGGAAGTCAGCTGTCATTTTTCCCTTATCTGTCATAACTGTAATTGAATAATAATTAATATATACTTATGAAATTCCAAAGATATAAATTCATAAATCGTATATCAAAAGCCCACTACATCTCTACTGGGTACAGGCTTTCTCTGTCGAGTTGTCTAAAAGCGTGCAAATTTTTAATCATAAACACTTAAAAATACCTATTTCAGGTTGTGCTTCAAAATAATGCTTCTCAATCCTCTGAAACACTTCCAGTTATGCAAAACGAGAATTGAGTAGAATTGTATGCGTTGGAAAATTTCTGAAGAAAAAAAAGAGAGAAAACTGAATGTAATTGAAATCGCTGAAAGAGTTCTCTGAAACAGCTTGTTAGCACAGTCGCTTTGTGACTGACATGTGGAACTCAGGTATACCCTATAACTTCATTAAAATAATGGAAGGCCCGTAGCCCCTGTTAATAAAGGACTCTGAAAAAGAAATCTCAAGTTTGTTGTATATGCTTATTTAAGTCTCTAACAGGATCTGTCTGTAATTAGATGAAGCTGGAGAACCGACTTTGCTAAAGCTTATGTTCATTTTTTTTCTTTGGAGTAAAAACTAGTTCTTTAATATAGAAGAAGAAATTTTAACAAATGAAACATGGAGCAATATTAAATATTACATAACGCTTCTATACAACTGTGGAAGTAAAGTCATCACTTTTGTTGAAACTTTTTTCTCTTAATTGTTGATGTCTGTGATGGTAAGAAGAGGGATCCGCAAAAAACTCACTCTTAAACTTGCACTCATTATTTTTTTCGTTAGACGTAAGCGAATTCCACAAAATTAATGTTGTAGAAAATGAAAACGGTGCGAGCTGAAGTATTTTTTACGAAAGAGAAATGTAAATATAGAATAATGTTGCTTTCATCAGAATTTTTTTCCAGAAAAAATGTGTAAACTTCTGTACAAGAAATGGCAATAGCGTCATTAGAAGAATTTTCTTAGAAATCAACCATGAAAGACGATAGAGAAACGATCTGTGTTGTAAAATGCGACGCAAAATTAAAGATGAAAAGTGCGTAAAAGCATCTGTGTTGGAAGATTTCTGGGAAACAAAAATAAAAAAAGGAAATTGAATGACGCCGATCGTTAAAAGACCTTTCCGAAGCATTAAAACTTAAAAAAAGAAAAATCGTTTGGATCCGATTATTTCTCCGGAAAGGAAAATATAAATAACGAGAGAGAACATTTCCATTGAAAGCCTTTTCTCTGGAAAAATATAAGTCAGGTAAAAGGAATAATATTATTCTTATCAAAAGGTGTTTCTTAGAAAGTAAAAATTAAAAATCACAGAAAGAATGTGAGGTGGAAGATGCTGTTGGAAGATTAAAAATAAAAAATGCGCAAAAGGTTCTCTATTGAAAGATGTGACAAATGAAAAATGGAAATAGAGTAAAACGATCCTTGTTAGAAGACGCTTCCTGGGTATTGAGAATGATAGAAAAGACAATAGAAATGTACGAAATAAATACAACAGAAGAGAATCTACAATAGCAATTCAGTTGTTTTCCAGGAAATGATATTTCAAGTCTCAGATCATTAAGTGAACAGAGAAAACTAATCGAAGCAATTTATTGAAGTTTTTCTATGTGATCATCCACAAATATGGGCGTTCAATACTTCGATAACAACTGCAAAGTTTGTTTTGTATTTTCATATCTAAAGAAAATGTAAAAGAACTATAGAAAACCATAGGAACAAATAGAGGACTGATGTTAGCTGACGTTATGCCTATCGTTGACACATTCACGAACAATGATCGTAATGAATTAATGAAGAAAGTTAACAAAAAACATATTTTCTCACTGTTTTGTTTGTGAGTGATCATCTCCAACTGTTATATTGAGTAAAAAATAAATCACAAACAGTGAACTAATTATCTTTCTCGATTTCTCTTGAGAAGCATGATAAATATAAATGTCAATGCTTGAGGAAAGTGTAAGTCAATTAACTGTGCCGATTTGTCTACACAATGCAGGTTCACTCTCTGGATAACTAACTTAACAAAGAGAAAGTAAAATTTGAACAAACTATTCAAGTTTTCTCTTCCAACGATACATAAATGTAAGAATTAATGTAACAAGAAAATTAGGATAATCCTAGTACTTTGGTTTCTGTTTTACGAACAGAATGTGACACCTGTATCAGAATAAATGAAGACAAAAGTGTGAAAATTAGCCTCACTAACTTTTAAGACTTGTCATGGAAGATAACAATAAAATGCATAATCATTCAATGAAGATAAGAAAATGGAAGTGTCTTCTCATTCTATTGTTTCGTTTAAAATCAGCGCCAACTATCTGTAGAAGGAAAACAACAAAACAGTAAAGTGGACTAGATTTGTCGATATCTACATGGGAAGCGAGCTATGTCTACAACCAATGGAAAGAAGAAACACAAGATTAAGGACCTTATGTTGCTTTCTATAAAAGGTGCAATCAGCGCTATGGAATAGATAAACGACGGGAGAGAAAGAATAAACAAACTTAACCTGTTAGGATTTTCTCAGAAAAACGACTACTGATTCTCGGAATAACCAATGAAAAAAAGAAAAAGGAAACGTTCTTTTTCATTCTCTTGCTTCTGTAAAATCTCCGACGACTATTGGAATAAGTAAAATACAAAAAAATTAAACTAAACTGATTCTCTCCGATTTACAGCTAGAATTTTCCCAGAAAGAAGGCTAGCGATTCTCAGAATAACTAACTGAGAAAAAGAAAAGAGAAAGGCTTTTCGCATTCTATTGCTTCTGAAAAATCTTCGGACACTGTCGGAATACGTATAAGGCAAAAAAACTAAACTAATCTACAGTCGTTCCGTTTGCTTATTCCTAGGTTTTCTGACGCGGGAACCTCTCGAGGTGATAAAAAGCTTTTGGACTC
>CAJNOL010004596.1:0-14774 GCA_905250125.1 Rotaria sordida
ATGTGTCTAACAAATACAAATAGGATAGATAGATAGAGAAAAGAGAGAGAGAAAAAGTTTCATTAAATGAGTTTTTTTTCTTTGCTCGATGTAATCGCATACCAATTAACAGATTTGCGTAGATGTGCCTCCAGAGAGAAAAAGACTTAATTCCCTCACCAACAATTATTTTACACCAACAAACGTATATATATATATATAGACTACTCGTCGAGTACCCCATGATGATCGTTTTGGATTTCGAGAGATACAAACAAATAAAACAAAATTATATATATTATATAGCGAACGGTATTGATCATTGTTGTGTAATATAATTGAAAAAAAGAACTGATTTTTTTTCTGTTATAACCAGAGACCTATATATATATAATTTTTTTTTTGATATTATTCGATTATCGACAACGATAAGTACTGAATTGCATTCATAATGTCATTGTAATAAAACACCTTTTCATCTATTTACACTCGACCATTTTTTGTACATTGCAAATATGATCTCGTGCGAACAAATTTTTCTTTTTTTTGATCGAATAATATATAGAATTACCACATTTTTAATTTAATCAATGCAATGAATTGATGAATTTTTTTTTTGAGAAGTTTTGCTTCTTTTCTTTTTAAATATTATTATTTTTTTTTTGACATAGGCACAAGTGTACTATATGCATATCATTCTCACAGGGCATAAATGCCATGATTCTTTCGTTTAATACATATATTTATATATATACAATCTTTTTTTTCTTCTCTTCTCAGGTCATGTTATTATTACCTCTATTATAATACTTTCTTTTTCTTTATTATGTGAATGTTATTCGTTGCTCATCGATTGAATTTAATCTTGAGCACTGGAATGTATCTATAATAAACTAACGTACTATCATTCGTCATTTTATTATTATCGGCACATTCCTTTATAACTGTTGTCAAGCACTCGTATCAATAATCGACGAGCTGTGAGGCGATAGCGATGGCGTTCTGCATCCATCATTTCCTCAACTTCTCGCTTTTATCTCGTTTCTCACTCAACTCATTTAGCAGAGATTCATTCGGTTGGTTTGCATACTTCATACCTCTTGACTAATAAAGAGAAGGAAAAAAAGAAAGAGAAAAGAATGAGCAATATTTCCAGATGTATTTATTGATAGTTGTTAGTATCCAATCTAATTGAAATAGAATGCAAATACGATCTACTTCTTTTTTTTTTATTTTAGATATTAAGAAAACAAATGTTTTCTGATTTAATTGATGATGATCTACTATCAGAATCTTTAGTGTTACCTTCATCAACATTAATAAAACCTATGGTTAACATTAATAATAATGGTGAGTGTAGAAAACTTCTTAAGTGTACATATGGAATAAGTGATGACAATTATATATGAAGTTTAACGAGTGTCAGATGTGTATGTAAGAAATAACAACATACTAGAAAATTACCATTATTTGGATGTATGTTCGTCCGCTTTCGATTAATATATGTCAGCTAAAAACTCTGTCAATTAGATTATTATTATTATCATCAGTAGAACAATCTTATTTATTTCATTCGTAGAAAATATTTATTGATGATTCATCAATGAAAATTTTATTTTCTTTTTCTTTAAACTTTATAATAAATTCAAGATGTATTTAATTACGTAATTTTCATATATATATATATATATATAACAAAAGAAAAAGAAGAATTAAATAGATTTTGTTCGATGAACTTTTCAACGAAATAAGCAAAGTTTATTTTATAGATGATAAGAAATAAAGTAATAAAAGAGATTAGTAGTTAAGTTTATCGTTCTTTATTTGAGATTTAAATTTATCTTAGATCATTTATGAATATGTATTTTAAATAGCATCTACTAATCATATAATAGTATATGATACGCATTTATTTGTATGTCAAGTTGACACTAAAAGAAAAATAATTAGCATCATAATCTAATTTAATTTTCTCATTTCATTTCATTAAATGACTTCATTATGTATCAATAGATTTAATTACACTTACATATTATTAATGAATATTTCAATTTAATTGTTTTTTCATTCATTTGATTGCTGTGTATTCGTCAAATACATTTTAGGCCCAGGAAGAATGTCGCCGCTTCCTTATCGTCGTTTTTTTTTTCTCTCCACGCGACAATACCTTTATCCTCGTCGTTCTTCGTCTTCTTCTTCTTCGTCGTTGCTATTTTGCATAGATGTGAAGAGATAATCAAGTGCCGCTACAATATAATATAGTGTGTATACATAAGGCACACTCGTCCCCCTGGGAGGACCATGAATGTGCTAAAAGAGAAAGGAGAGAAAAAAAACGAGAAATAAGTATCTTGTGGTTTTAATTAGCTCATTCAGTTAGAGGTGATTGTGAATAGAGATTTTTTTCATCGTTCTCTTCGTCATCATTTAGCAATTTGCTTCTTTTTTTTTTCTTTTTTTTTTTTCGTGTCCTATCGTATGTATGTATAAGAAGAACAGAACACACGCCACATCCACGTCTTTTTTTTTGTAACACACGTACGCACACATACACAGTTAGATTCATTTCTTTTCAAAAAAAAAAAAGAACACACCGCTAAACGCTGCGTCAACGACGAAAAGATATCCATACATGGTGAGAGCAAGTCGAAGCACGCGTCGACGCGCTGTTGCTTCTGCAACAGGTGAGCCTAAGAAATCCTATATAAAATTGATTAAGTAAAAAGCTTTTTTTTTTTTCGATCTGTTAAAATCGATAATCGCTTTTAGCTCATTAGAAAAGCTAATGCTCTTGACATTCAATATGTCAAGTTTTATTTTTGTCTTTTTCTCTGTCAATTTTCTTTTTTGAATGCTTTTATTCATTCATCTATTAGTAATTTGAACATTTTTTTTTAATAATGATAATCAATTCTACACAATCTTTCTATATGACAAACGACGAAAAACATTATATTTTCAATTAAACAAAAAAAAAAAAAAGACAATGAGCAGTTGTTGATGTTAGTTATTGACTATGAGAATTGAGAATAGAAGAAATAAAGAAAATGATAAGATTGCATACTTGACAAATCAATTTCGATGATTAAAAAAATAGAATAAACTTGGCTTAACAGTCATACAATAGTAGGGAATTTTTTGAATTAAGAATTCTTTTATTTACGACTAATGATCTTATATATATCTATTCATTTGATGTTCTATATATAGACATTACATATGTTTAACTAATTTGAATTGTCATTAAAAAAGGAACGAGAATGTGAAGCACCAGTTTGTATTTTTTTTTCCTCATTTGAATTTAAATTTTTTTTTTTTTTTCTTTTTAATAAATTTTTGCTCTCAGTCGATTGTATATATAAGAACTTGAAGCCAACATATATCTTCTCTCTTTCTTCAATTCATTAATTGACAAACGTCTATTTGTAATATAATAGAGAATAGAGAGAGAGAGAGAGAAGAGAATCATATTGTGATGTTAGTTAGTGCTTGTATGATGATGATGAAGAAAATAGAAAAGAGAAGAAGGCAAAGAGAAGAGAGAGGGAGAAGGAAAAAACGAGACCAAGTTTGTTTCTGTGCACAAACGAGACGAGACGAGAGACGCGCAAGTTTGCCTGATAGAACATTATATGTACGGAATATTCTGCTGAATGGATATATAAGTACTGGACGACATATATCAACAATAATATTCATCTTTTTGGCATCAACATCATAGGAAGTATTATCGACGATTATTATTCCATTTTTCATATTATGATTTATACAGGTAGATTGCAAAAAAAAAAAAAAGAAGAAAAAAAATGTTATAAAAACAGAAAAATTGATTATAAGAAAGCAATTGAAATTTAATTTATTTTTCTATATATATATAGAAAAAAAGGAATAAAAATATAATGCTCACTTGTTTTATTTTAATATAGAAAGTTTTTCTTTCATTATCATTTATTAATTAATATTTTATATTTTTTCTATGCTATTCATTATACTTGATTGTTTTCAGGCAAATTTCATTTCTTTTTTTTGTTTTTTAATAAATACAATGAAAAATATTTTATTTAACTTTGTAAAACAACATTCATGCCAATCATTATCTTTAGAATTGTTAACTGTATATAGTCGCGAACTTCTTTTTTTTTTTGTTATTATTTTTTTTCGCACCTGCTGTCGTACTAACAACGAAGAGCAAGTGTAATTAGAGTAATTGGCCAGACAATGAGTCGATAGTAAATACTATTTTTTTTTACTATTTGATACAATTTATGATGATGTTATTATTTCGATTGTTGTTTCGTTCATCTTGTATAACTATTAGCATTCTGTTAATGACTTTTTTTTTGTTTTCTTCTGATCACATTTATTAAGCTTTTTTTTCCTTCTTTTTCTTACCCTCATGTGTCAAGTAGAAAGAGAGAATCTCATCTTATTCATATACACGCACAATCATCATCGATCATCATATCATAATTGGAAAATAAATTGAAATCGAGATGTATTAGTAATAGGAAAAGAACGACGTACATGAATATTAATTACCCTCTTGTCATTCTTTTTTTTTTTTCTAGGCAATAATAGTGGTTCAGTTCTATTAATGCAACCTAAACTCGAATCACAACCACTTGTATTTGATCAACAACAACAACAACAACAACAACAACCACCACCATCAACACAAACAAAAATGGTACCTATTGCACCACGTTACGATTCAAATCAATCAAATACAACGAATAATAATGTATATATATGTTCAAATTGTACATTACCAATACATGAACGTTATTTTCTTCGTACACAAGATCGTTTATCTCGTGGAAGTTATTGGCATATGCAATGTTTACGTTGTCAATGTTGTGATGTAGTTTTAGCTGATATATCTTCAACATTTTATACAAAAGATAATGCACTTCTTTGCAAATCTGATTATATAAAGTAAGAATTTTTTTTTTCTTAAAGAAAAAGAAAAAGCAAGGGGTTTCATTTTTTTTCTCATTTAACCTTGAATAACAAAGAATAATTTCTTCTTCTTTTTTTTTTTTAATTAAATGAAAACTTATTATTTCTTCATCTATTCGAAATAAATTAAATTATTGGCATTTGTTTTTTTTTTGTTTAATTATAGAAGATATGGTAGTCGTCCATGCTCATTATGTAGTCAAGTGATTGGAACAAATGAACAAATAATGCGTGTTAGTCCAAATTATGTTTATCATCTATCTTGTTTTACTTGTGTTAAATGTCATATACCTTTAGTTAAAGGTGATCGTTATGTTCTTTTTAATGGACAACCATTTTGTGAAAAAGATAATCCACTTAAATCAACAACAAATATTAATAATAGTCCAGCAACTAAACGTGGTACTACAAGTAAACGTGGTGCAAAAGCAGGACGTGCTACAGCTGCAGCTACAGCAGCAGCAACAACAGTACCAATACAACAAACATTTGTAACACCTCCACCATATCATCATACAGGAAATATATCACTTTTAAATAATCCTCATACTGCAAGTACAATCACACATTCGTTGCTCAGTAATAATAATATAAACAGCAACGGTTTTTCATCAACTGCAACACCAAATAGTGATGATTTGTATTAAAATATTACAATCGAATGAATTGTTGTCTTTTTCTATGCACACTTGTTGCCTATTTGTTTATATCTTTTGTAATTGTTATAAAAGAAAAAAAGATACATATATATATGTTTATATATATTAAGAAAAAAAAAAAAAAAGAATTTTCCGATATAAAAGAGATTCTATTGTATAAGTAGTAAATCATTTTCAAATGATAGATAATTTTCTATTGTATTCAATAATGGTCATCATGACATTTCCATTTTCTGTTCTTTATTAGTTGCTAAAAGTATTATTTCTATCGTTCGGTCTTTCATTATTTATATTGATGAAGATAGATTTCTTTTTGATGATGATTAGAGAATGGATGAGTAAATGAGATGTGGATTGACATGAGAAAGAATAAGTTTTGATGTAAGAAATTACTTCTAGTAGAAAAATAATGAATTAATTTTAATTTTTTTTTTTTGTTTAATATTTGAAAGACTAAAAAATGAAGTGGTTAATTAAACAATAATGAAACTAGTCTATTCTAGATTCACAAATAATGCAAAATAATTTTTTTTATCAGTCTAAACAAATCAGAAATACTGTTATGCAATTCATTCAACCGATCAAATCTGTCACCTTGAATGTTCATTTTAACGTTAACGGGACTACCACTTTTAAAAAAAAAAAGGTCTCATTTTTAAGATGAAATCAATTATGCAATCGAGATATTTTGATAAAAAAAAAAATCTACGATTCAAAATAGAATGCTGATTCATAGAAGCTTGAGAAAAATATAAAAAGGTCTTTCTTTATAGGAAGTATTAGTTAAAAGAATTCTGTTAGATGTTTTGCTACAATACAAAGATTCTATATTAGACTATTGAATTTTTTCCTCAACCAGAAAGAGCATCTAACTCGATTTGACATTTATTCAAAAATTTTGTTTGTTGTATGTAATATCGAGCGTATTTAGACAAAATTGAAAAATACGTAATAAAATTAAAAATTTTATTTACAAACAAGACATCGATAAGTGATTCAACAGTCTTTTGTGCTGATAATCTATTTACCATTGAAATTTCTTATCATATACATATATAAACATAGCAATTATAATAAGTTTCTAACTATAATTAATGCAAATTTTATTGCTAAATAATCAATATCAATCACAATATATTTTAATAAATGGTTGAAATGAAATAAAATGCAAATTAACATACTAAAATGAATAAATTTATTATCGAATTCAAGTATCAAATAAATAAAGTTAATAAACTTATTTTAATACGAAATAAAAAAATTGTCTATACATAAATTTTCTCAAAATCTCTATTATCACTTTCAATGATATTTAAAATTGTTGAATTATTAAGTTTCGATTGTGATAAAATCATTTATCCAGATTTTCTCTTCCGAAGGGATGAATACAAGCACAGACACATAGTAGAGAGGTACGCCGCTACTTTGACATTTACACATTGAATCAAACATTGCTTTATTATTTCTCTAGACTTTTGAATATATGATACAATATAATGGTATTTATAAATTCTCAATATATGTCACGTCAGATCAAATTGAGAAAACTAATTGATCTTGAATTATTTTGTAAAAATGATTTGATTTTTTTTTCTTCATCATTTTGATAAGATCTGATTTATTGTTGGATACTAGAAAATATATATTTATATGAGCAAGAATAAAATGAATTTAATTGCACTAATAAATAGATAATAAACATACAGATAAAGATTAAAATAATAGAAATACTATCAAAACATATATATATATATATATATTATAATATTGATTGAAATGTTTGTTTTATTTCTTTTAATAACATTGTAGCAAGAACAATTTGATCCGAATTAATTGTTAAATGAACTTTTGATTGAGTCATATTTAATTGTATTGTTAGAAGTACAAGTGATTTACTTGATATTGTTTGTCCAGAAAATCTAAAACAAACAAAAAAAATAATGTACTCATTGCTAAGACCTTTCACAGATAAAGACTTTTATATTGGAAAAGAAAGTGTAAATGAGTATTAAATTTATTTAAGAGACATTTATCAGAAATTAGACTATTAAATATATATAAGATCTAATTCTTTCTCGTGTCTCTATATGTTAAATAAAGACTCTAAATTTGAGAGAAATAATTCTCTGCTGTACAAATAACTTCACAGACGACTTTTCAGTAGATATCGGTGTGACCAATATTTTTGGGTCACGGTAATGATCGTTGCCATCGTGACCGTGAGTAACGGTGGTCACCCCAGTCTCTATAAAATAGCATACTCTTCTCTTCCAATAGAAAACTCTTATATTGGAAGACTTTCTATAATAGAAGATTCCCCTGGGAGAAAATATATGCGAGATGTAACATAAGATCTCATTCAATTAATTAATATGTCTAGTTTTCAGAATTTTGAGCTGAAAACTTTAACACAGTGTTTTCAACATTTTATCTAGACTTTTAAAATCTTAAAAATTCCTTCTCAAAATCGCTTTGACTTTCTGAAGAACCTTTCTATTTAAAAACTGTAAAAATGAAAGAGACACAATAGACGAACCTTTGGAGAACTTTTGAGGTTGGATATAATAGAAAACATTGGGTCTTCTCGTACGAAGCGACAAGAGGTAATATAACAGATAAACGAACAAGATTAGAAATGAAAAAAATTGATCAATTTATGTTTTTGAGAAATTTTAAAGTTCTTGAAACTTCATTTGACCAAAGTTTGAATGAAAATGAGCAAAATCAGAACAAATAGAAAAATGATCAATTATCAAGTAAGTCGTCTGATAAAAGTGAAAAATATATGAAAACTACATTATTCTTCTTTAAGAAGGCGATAATATTTTTTAATGGCACATTTTTTCTAAAATATTTTTATATAAACTGTTTAAAATATATTAATAATGGGTCTATTTTTCTTGATATTATGATTATATTAATTCTATTTCTTTGTTTTAAGTTAACACAATTAGAAAAGAATATTGATACATATTGAAAGAATACTAAATGTGATATTTAATTCTCTAAAGAAGTTGAAAATAACTATCATATAGCTGCATATACATACTACTGGAAGATCTGATTTCAGTAAAGTTTCCTTGAAAGATCATAAAAGAGTCTAGCTCATCATGCTAAGTTAAAGGATAATGTTTTTTTTTAGTTTCAAAGCAATTCTCAAAATTTTTCGATTTCTACGATATGTAACGGGGAAATTTTTAGCACTTCAGTAAATGTTGAAAATTGAGCATGATAAGCTAGCCTCGATTATAACCTTTCCAAATCACTTTGTTGAAATTAGGACTCCTAGAAAAACTCCTTGTAACTTCCGAATCGAATATGTTTAAAGAACTCGAGTTTGAGTGAACCGAAAGAGAAATGATTTTAGAATATCGTTTTTTTGGGAAATCTATTGAATGATGAAAACTGCAGGTTTCAATAATGTTCCTATGAAAAACTATTTAAAAAAAATAATGGATATAAATTCGTGAAATATGTCTAGTCAATAGAGAATATTTCGAAGCATTAATAGATTAGAGAAGAAAAAACGGTTTTTTTCATAATGTTAAGCATGTAGCTCCAATTCAAATAGTGATTTTAACAGCCAATGGAGGTTTCTATCCAATATACTTTATAGCAAGATGAATAATGATGGCAAGGCTCTTAAAAAACCGAACACGGGGTATTTTTCAGGTTCTACAAGACTTTGCTTGAGCTATTTTTAAATGGTGTCATCTTAAAGAGCACAAAATTCTGAGCAAAATGAGGGATCGCCAAGTTTTCTACGAACTTCTCATAAAAAGTTACAAGCATCACAAAAATCATGTAAAACCGAATTTTTTTTTACAATCGACTAAAAACGCCTTTTTTATGATTTTTGTGATGCTTGTAACTTTTATGAGAAGCTCGTAGAAAACTTGGCGACTCCTCATTTTGCTTGGAATTTTGTGCTCTCTAAGATGGCACCGTTCAAAAATAGCTCTGGAAAAATCTTCTAGAACCTGAAAAACACCGTGTTCGGTTTTTCAGGAGCGTTGCCATCATTATTCATCTGTAAAATCTTGCTATAAAGTGTATTGGAGCTACATGCTTAACATTATGAAAAAAACCAAAAAAATCGTTGTTTCTAAACTTTTTTTCATTACTTTAAATTAAATTCATCAAAGAACTTCTGGAATATAAAAAAATATTTTCTCACCGAAATAATGTCGAATCTCCTGAAGTCGATGGTACTGAAATCATATTTGCACATTGAAGTATTTTAGTTTGAATTGTATTAAAATTTAATTTTGATATTTGCACTTCATCAACATTTACACTATCCATAATTTCATTCATACCACGAAGACGAGCTAAAAATTTCACACAATGAATATTATCTAATTAGCTTTTTTTTTATTTACCTAAATTTTGATTAAATTGTTGATCATTTAAAAATTTTTGTTCAATAAGTTCTCCAACATGACATAATATTGTTAATGATGTTGGTATTAAATTATTATCATATAATATATCGAATGATGCCGGTTGAGTTTTATCATTAAAATCAATACCAATTGATGTTACAATTGATACACCACTTGGTAATAGATCAATTTGATTAAATCCTTGAATATTTATATTTGATTTCTATTATTAAAACAATATATTCGAAAAATAAAAAAAAAACAACAACAAAAGAAAATGTAACAAACTGATTTGTAAAATTTTATTGAATGAATATCTTTATTTGTTGTTGTATTTGTAAATATTAATTCAACATGTATCATATTTGGTGATTGTTGAAATGGTGTACGTGGAAAACGATATTGAATTTGTAAACCTTGACCAGTAATACGATTTAAACAATCATATTGTTTTGTATAAACAAGATTTGATGATGTTGACTACCAAAAACAAAAAAAAGAAAATTTTTTTAAAATTTAAATATATAGAAATTTCAAAAAATCATACAGTTAAAGATTCTAATCCATGTAAATCATCAAAAATATTATTTTTTACTGGTGCCACTTGAACATTTGTTGATGTTGAAGATGCACCAAGGAAAGCTTCCACTAAATATAAGATTGAAATAACCCTTTTTAAAAGAGACATTTATTGGCTTACAATCCATTTCTAAAAGAGATTTTTCTGTTGCAGGAATGGTATAATCACTAACAGTTAGAGTAGATGATGGTTTAGCAACAATTGATGATTGATTTGGTGTTAGCTGAAAATAAAATTTTATAATTACACTTAAAATATATACAAAGAAAGTTTCAAAAAGATATATATATATGTATAATCAATTTAGCTAATTAAGAAATCATGAACAGCACTTTACATTTTACATATTTAAATACTGTTCATATCAGATGCACTAAACATTAAGATTTGATAGATGGACTTTATGAGAGAGTTTTTCTTAAAAAAGTTGAACATGACAGTTTTCAAGTCCTAGAAGAGGTGAGAGGTATTCACTTTTAACAGCACTATGTGAAAGAGCACAAAATGAGAGATCACTGCATTTTTTACGACAATCACTTACAAAATTACAAGTATCACAAAAAAAAACCGCTAAAAGAAGCTTTTTTTGCTTTTTATGATTCGCAGTGTAAACCGGACGGCAAAGCCGCCGCAACACAAAAATAGATATTTGATTTTTAAAAGTGTCCGACGTCGGAGATGTTATTGTCTAGTCTCAATGTATCGACTTATATCTCTATTTATGATGTTTGTAACTTCGTAAGAAAAGGCTGTAAAAAGCACGATAATCCCTCCTTTTGTTCAGAATTTTGCATTCTTTCAGATAGTACTGTTAAAATCGAATACCTTACTCAAACAGATAAGAATTTCTGAAAACGTGTTTAAATGCCCTAATCGCAGTTCTCGTTCCTTCAGACAACATAAAAATCAGCTATTTTTATCATACAAGATGCATGAAAAAGAAACCTCTGCCTAGTGGCAGATTCAACAACCCGATGTCTTTGGCTAGCTGTAGCCCTGAGCAAGAAGGCTGGTCTGACAAAGAGTTCTTGTGTTGATTTACTTGAGTTTCCCATACACACTAACTAACCACAAGAGCCGGTGTCGTATATCACAATGTAGCCGTTCAGCCATGGCGGCTGCATGATAAAAAAAGCAACTTATGCAATTGGGAAACGTGCAATGTTTTTTTTTGTTGCAATATTTTGAGAAAACCTTCTCGGCGTTTTTCCGACGTAAAAGTTGCTTTTTAAGGCACTTCATACACGTTTTATGAGGAAGGTAGTTGAATCGCGATAACGGTATTTAATTTTTTTTCTGCTTGTACGCCACATCTTCTCAGATCTGAACACTATCGTGTTCAGTTTTTTAGAAAACATTACTAGTTGCATTTTAGTTAGATACTCAGCATCGCAGAAAAAAAAATGAAAATTATCTGTTTCGTATAACTTTGGACAGTATTGTATTTTAGCTACTGGTGAAAGAATATTTAATGTTGTTTACTTTATTAAAAATATTTCGATGTGTGTTCTATTCAAAATAATCTAAGATAGATCATTTGCATTTGCGAGTAGCATGAATATGTTATCTTTTCTAGATGAGAAATTCTTATTGATTTAGTTCTACTGTATATCATTCGATCTACAATGTGTTCATGTTTTTTTCAAAACCTAGCGAGATGTTTTTTATTTAAGTTAGATCAAGAATATTTTTGAATATTCTATGTAAAATAAAGATTTTACTTTTTCATCATCAGCTGATTCATCCGATTCACTTTCTTCATCATCATCTTCTTCTTCTTCGGATTCTTCCTCTTCACTACTACCACTACTTTCGTCTTTTTCTTCTTCTTCTTCTTCTTCTTCTTCTGGTTCAATATTATTTGTTGATTGTGCATCTAATTGTTCATATTCATTTGTGTCATTGTCATTTTGTGTTGTTTTTTCTTTTTCATCTTCTTCATCCTCTTCTTCTTCATTATCTGTATCAGGTCCTTCAGTTGAAGTTTCTTCTTCTTCTTCTTCTTCTTCTTCTTCTTTATCTGAATAGAAATTTTCATCATTAACACTTTTCTTTTTTTCTCTTGATGTTATTCCCGTAGTTGTACTTGATTTTCTTGATGAAACATTTTGTGATGGTAATGGAGTTACTATCTCAACATTACGAACACTTGGATCTGGTGGTTCCAATGGAAAATCGGGTAAATCTTTATAACCTACTGCTTTTTGACCAATAACAAATGATAAAGTACCTAATGTATATAGATCATGATCTAAATATCAAAAAAAAAAAGAAAACAATATATATTAATAAAAATGATTATTCATTCTAATAATTTTTAGAACCTCGAATAATTGATTCAAGAATAGGTGCTGGTTTAGATGCTAATAGAATCTTTTTTGCATGTTTACTTAATGTTGGACATTTATCAGTTTGAATTAATAATGCTCTATATAGAAATGAAAGTTACATATATATCGAAAATTAATTCTTATTTTACCGAAGAAGTCGTGCTTTATCTCGAGTATCATAATTAGTATCATATTTAGCTAAATTAAATACATATTGTACTAATAAATGTGTTTGTTTAGCATTAACAACATAAAGTTTAGCAGCTAAATTCAATATTTGATGTTTAACTATTGTTTCCTAGAAAAATATGAACTTATTTAAATTAAGAAAAAAGAAAAATCTTCATAACAAACTTCATCAACAAATGATTTTGCCATTTTTCTTAATACATCAGGTGCTAATTTACTAATACGATCAGAATATTCACCAATAAGCCATAAAATAGAAGCACGTGCTATTGGAACAGTAACTTTATCAACCATTCGAACAATATGTTTAATTATTTCATTATATTGTGATGGCTAAAATAACAACAAAAAAAAAACATGATTTTATTATTTCATTAAATAAAAGTTTTTTACATTGATTTGTAATAATTTTTTAATAACAACAACACTTTCAGCAACAATTGTTTCATCTTTTTTTGACATTAATGCAACAAGACCATTTAAACAAGCTTCAGTTACATCAGATATTGTACTTGCACATCGTCCAATTGCATGAATAGTATGAGCAGCAAAATCTTTATCTGAACTTAAAACATATGTCTACACAAAATAACAATCATAATTTATTTTGAATATTGAAATAAAGATTTCTAATTACTTGAAATTCTCGAAGTATTGTTGATATATTCGAAGCATTAGCTAATGTAGTAAGAATTTCAAGTTTATAACGTTTAACAAGACTACTATCATTTGAATGAACATAAAATGATTTTAAATATGGTTCAAATATTTGTTTATGTTTATCAGCTATGAATACTATTGATTTTAGAATAATTGTTTGAATTTCACTAGATAACACAATGAAAAAAAACGAAAGAAAAATGATTTTACTTTTTTTTTGTTTTTTTTTTTTGGGAAAAATAAATCTAAGTTAAAATATTACCGATGATGACGAAGTAGACGAAGAAGTGATTTAGCAACGATTTGAATTTCACTTTGAGGTGCTACATAATAATATAATTGTGCTACAGCCATAACAACCTTTAAAAGTAAAAGAATAAAAATAAAATAATAATGAATCTGAATCAGAAAATTATCGGTAGATTGAGATCGAATGTTTTCGAAGAAAATAGTTAGTGTAAGTTTAAATCGAGATTTTTATGACTTCCCCAGCCTCCTGGGGATCTTAGCACGAAGGAAGGCCAACACTTATTGAGTACGTTTCGATAACAGACGTAGGACTCCATTCCTAGAGTTCCTTAGCAACAGTTGTAGCGATCAATCTATTTTTTTTTCATGTTGAAAAAGTCACTTGAATCAATTTAAGATAACTTAAATTAAAACTGTCCAATGTGAACATTCGGCTGGAATATTTTTAAAGTATTCATGATTCGAAAGACTATAGACCAATGTATTTCTATTATCTGTGTGTAAGTCAGCAGGACGTGGCATATTTCAATTTTAGTTTGTTTGGAAAATTGAGATTGATTTCTTTTTTTTTTGCATTGATAAGAATATATACGAATACATGTAGAACAAAAAACCGTTCATAGTTCACTATAAGAAAGTGTTTACAATCGTAGGTTTTACTGTAGATTAAACATTTACGAATTGAACATTGTTGATATGTAGAAAAATATCAGGTGTCAGAAGGAAAATGATCTTCCCAGTGATTTAAAGATATATTTCTTTTAATATTTGTTTGTTCAAACTT
>CAJNOL010004597.1:0-14774 GCA_905250125.1 Rotaria sordida
GGGGTCTCTGTAAAACCCACTTAGTCTCTAGAAAGAACAAGTTAGTCATCTCGATCCTACATGGATTTATACGAGTCATATGACGGAGATTCGTATCCACTCCAAAAAATTAAAATTCTGAGTTCTCACACGGCTAATTTTCCAGAGGATTTCTGGAAAATCTTCGCAGATTTGAGCGAGTCGTTTGATTCTTACATGTTTGAATAACCCCAAATGTCATATTCTCAATCGTGAAAACCTGACCTCGGTAGATAACAACTGTCGTGAGTTATTCAAAATGCAACAGACTGCATCTTTTTTTTTGATTATGCATATTTATTTCGTGATGCTCATCGTTGTTTTGGTGACTTTTTACAATATTTTTCCAAACGCTTACGAAAGATAAGATAACGATAACATACAGAAACAGAAACACGTGGAGCAGAAAACAGTTGCAGTTATCGATATCGAAGCAGCGATGACGTAATAGACATATTTTCGCCTTGTTTTGTTTGTCTATTCTTATTCTTCCATTATCGTTCATCTTGGGCAAAACGACACCGCGCTGGGGGGAAAAGAATCAAACTTTATGATATCTGAGCATCAGACGCATAGAAGCACTACGCCATCCTCGGCATAATGTAACCGACTCTATCGAAATCAATCAAGCGAAAATATTTTCGACTCACTCTAGGCTCTTTAATCGATAAGATTTGAAGCCTAGAATTTTCGTTGAAAGGATATTTTTGCAAGAACTATCAGTCTGAAAGATTACCAATCGCTATCTTGAGAAACCATACATGAAATCTATGTGTTTGGTAATCAATTATGATCAAAAATATCAATCAGATTTTTGATTATGTTGATTATGTCCATAAGATTTTTTAAATTTTAATCGATTTTTATCAGTAAAATTTTCACCAGGTAAGCAGAGTACGCAAAGCAAAAATTACGGCAGTTACTATCGAATACACATTTCATAGAAGCTAATTCCATTAGACGTACTTAGTATCTTACAATTTCAACCTTTCTCTTAGTGAAATAAACTCAATTTCTTATGATCAGAACATCGCAAGAGCTAAATACTTAACAGTTACAGTATATAACACAGCTTATAAGATAGGGGCATATTTCCTAATAAGTATGCCTCAACGCAGTTGATGCAAGCATGTTGCGTAAGGTACATGAATTACACACGACTGGATAGAAATATTATGATACTATAGTGTAAAATACTTCCACAGTTAGTTAGCATCAGGGGCCACTGGAATTTATAATTTTTCTTATTTGTTTAAAAAGTCGATTTACTTGGATTTATTTTATTGTTACAATACAGTATACTTTAATCGCACCAAAACACAGCCATAATTAAAAGAAATTAATCCTCACTCTCAGCTAATACATCATCTAATGTCACCTTTGCGTCTCACCCTTAACTGATACATCGGTTCGAGTCGTTTTCGTCATTATACTCAGCTAGGCAGGTATTCTCGGTCTATCTCGTTCGTCTAACGAACAAATATTAAGCGAAATTTTCTTGAAAAATTTCAAAAAGCTTCAACATTATAAGTTTCTGCAGATGCTAACTCTGAAATTGATCGATATTGATTTAGAAAATCTTAAACTCATGTCTTTAAGTTGTTTTTGACCTATTCCTAGTTTCCAAAGTTACTTTCAAAGTGAAAAGATGAGTTTTTATTTGATACGTAGCTGACTCGTATGTACCTTTTGCAATCACGATGTTTTGAAATATAAATGTTTTCTTCTCTTATTTGCGCATAATATAATGACCACAATATGAGTAAAATTTAAACAAATAATGATATTCTCGTGTATGTCACTTCTTCATAAATCGAAAATCAAAAGCACAGTACGATGGTATGATATTTTTCATAATTGGAAACGAATTTTATTTGTTTGGAAATAATTATGCATCACTTAGGAACTTATTTTTAAGAAAACTAGTTGTTAGAAATTTCCTTTTGTGAAAACTATTTGTATATTTTCTGAAACACGCTCTTTCTTAGAAAATAAATTGTGTCACATATCAAACGAAGGAATTTCAGACGGTGGTTTCGAATATCAATATCATTGTGCGCTAAGATATTATTGTAAGGACAAATACAGGAACTTTGGATAAAAGAAAATGCTTTTGGGTACCACTAATTCAGTTGACATCGTCTAACTCTATTCTGTGCTATAACTCCTTGTAAATCACATTTGGAGAAATATTAGCTAAAATTTTAAGTTAAATTCGGTGTTAACTGTTTGTAGAATTTGAAGAATAGTATAACTCATTTTTTAATCTTTGCTTGTAGAAAGATCAAAGCATTTTTTTTGAAGAAAAATTGCCTTTTATGTTGTGTGATTAGATGTAGTTCGGTGAGCTGATTCTGAATATCACATTGGCTTTGCTCTACAATAATGTCTTATTTGGAAAAAAAAGGAACTTCGAGACAAAAATCATGTTTTTTTCACAGACTTATCACATCGGCGGTACTCATCGATGCACAGTCACGCTATGATTAATGATAGACTAGACATGGAAGAATAGTCAGCGAAATTTTACGATTAATTGAACCTAATTTGTTTTGATCGTTTACAAAATATGAAAAAACAGATTTTCGGAATGCTATCGAACATGAAAATCGATTCCTTTTTCATGAAGCATTTACTTTGATATATAGTTCGACACAACTCAGCGAGTTGATTGCAAATATCACTTTAATTATGCTGCAAAATGCCTTTATAGTCACAAAACTAAGAATTTCGAAAAATATGCTGGTTCCTTGATACACCATTCGTACTGTTTTTGCTCGCTGGTATGAGCCAGTTTTATGACCAATGATAAATGGCACACAGAAGAATAATTAGTTAAAGTTTGAGATAAATCGGATTGAAATTATGTTGAACGTTTACAAAGTACTGTTTCATAAAGCTTTTGATCTATTTTTGATTCATTAATCACGTTTTCTATTGCATCTCTCATTCTATTGAAGTCATTTTTTCATATAATGAAGTTTATCGATCAATCATCTGCTTTATGTAGTTTTTCCTTTATTTTAGAATAATTCGATATATTAATATAAAATTTTATTAATATCAATTTTCGTTTTGTTTTTTATTTAAAATAAACTTACTTGATGTCCAAGGAAAATCGTCTCGCCGCCAAAGACGTAAGGTTAGTAAATCAGGCATATATTTGCTCAAAAACGGTACAAGTTGTTTACCAATATGAATTAATTCATTTGAACCATAATGACAACTTGGAATACACATTTCAGCACATTGAACAGTGTTCATAGCTTTTTCTCTGAGTTCGTCAGATGCCTACAGATAAAACGAATTATTAAATTAATTATTCAAAGCTATGAAAGTTAATACATCAAACAATTAACATATCTTAAACCATAGAAAAAAAAAACCAAAATAGTTGATATGTTGAACTAATATTGAATATCTTTTTCTCAAGTTTGACTTTTCGATTGAATTTAAAAATCATTTAATATCTTTGTCATTTCCTTTCTATCAAAATATTTGATACGAATTAATCCTTTCCGACCCATGGCTCAATAAATAGTTGAAATTCCTCAGAGATTTCATATTTAATATGGATAGTGTGTATTGGTGATATTTTTATCAAATTTTTAAAAAAATCTTTAAACTCATTTTTTGATCTATACCTGTACTCCTCTACGGGAATGGTAAAGAAGTATTTTAGACATTCTTGTGATAGCAGTTGACGATGTCCCTAAACAATGGATATCGTACCATTTCCCATAGGATATCGCTACCCCCTCCCCCCCCCTCGATATTTGGGATATCGCTCTTTCTTGTATAATATTGAATTACTAACATGAGGGTAAGGGTTTTTTCTAATTCATTCATATGGGACGTCGCTTTCATTACTATGGGACATACATCAATGCTATCTCCTACTGAAATAGCGATGTCCCATGGACAATCTTTGCCCTCCCTCTACTGAATCTATTTCCTCTAGGAGAAAGCGATGTCCTGTAGAAATGTGAGCAATATCCTACCCATATCCTGAGGTGAGGGTGAGGATGTACCATAGAGAAGCGATATCCCAGAAATTGGCAGAACCAGCAATATCCCATGGGAAATGGTACGATGTCCATTTTTTAAGGAAATCGTCAAGCTCTCCCTTGTGGGGAAGTAGAGAGGACAGTCAAAATTTTGTTCAAAGTTGTCACAAAATCAACTTAAGGAATATCGATAGGAGCCACTCCTAACTTGATTTCAACATGAAAAACCGGAATATTTTAAGGACCGCAAAAGAGCATTATCTACCTTTCTTATTTTTAGAATAGAGTAGGTGAGTCGAAATACCATCAGAATTATTACCTGAGTGACCTCATTAGGATTAGAATTCTTATATGAATATATTCATCAAAGTCTCTTCTATGTAGTAGAGAAAATCGCTTCTCGATATATATTTCCGATCGCGAGTGATTCAAAGATTATGAAGCTTGAAAAAACCGTACTATATTTAGTACGGTGGGCCACAAAGGGTGAAATAATTTTATTTTCTAAGAATGAATACGAAAAGAATTTTGTTTTGCTTTTAATTAAACAATTTCATTTTCTCATTTATTTTCAATGAAAAATTCTCCATAAATTTTGCCCTTCAATCGACAGTTAGCTTTATTCATGTGTCTACATAGTATGATATGCAAATAAAGACAAGATACTACTAATTGTAGTACTTTCACATGTTCAGAAAATTGTATCTATAGTAGATTCATTAAGAGATCAGTATAAAAAAGATGATCGCATCTTTTCTAGAGATGAAATTGTAAATGTGCTATCTGTTTCAGAAATGGAATATTTCCAAGCTCATCTGTCGCGGGAGGTGTGTTGATTTTCAAATTCTTTTCTTAAATTACTTCCAGTTAATGATCACTTAGAAAAATGCACATTCAATAGGAAATCCAGGATCTCCTGTAGAAATAGTACATTTTCAATATTATCTTTCAGGAGACGATGAAATTTATCTAATCGTCGCGTTCATCTTCCATATTTCTGATTTCCTCAATATATGGCATGACTTGATCACAGCTACAACTCATATATGTAATATATGAGACTTGAAATCAACTATTCAAATATCGATATTCAAGAACTAGCAACATCTGAGGACGTAAGGATAAAACCCCACATCGGCAGGTGAGGATGAGGGGCAAAACCGTATACGTGTGAGTGAGGGTCAAAGCAAAATTCTTTGAACGATGCTACTAGTACCCCAGGTGACTCTTCTAGCATTCTTGAAAGAATAGTTGAAAAGCTGAATATTTGAACAAATTTCTATTGTTCAATAATTGTATAGTAGAATAGCTGAATAATTGAATTCAATTTTCAAGTTTGACACTACTGAATTTGAAATCGGTTTTTCGGATTTCTGGAGAAAATCTATCTATGACTTCCAGCGATGGAATGAGTGGCTATTAGGAAGGGTTGATCACAGTATGGTTCATGCTCCCATAGCGTTTTCTTCATCCTACATATCATTTACTCAAATAGAACGCATTTATAGCCTAGATAGTGTTCTATCGAATAAGACGTCTTCGAGCTCAAACGATCAAGCTGTTTGTGAGATAATACCAAAAAACTAAGTACACCTTTAAAAATGACCATTTTAGGGATCAAAATTGACTCTCAAACTTGTTTTAGCTCGCATTTTCATAGGCAAACTAAGTGTTCTAATATTTTAGATTTGTCTATGGTTTGGTGAGACATTCTGTTCGAATAAAAATAATCGAAAAAATTCTTCTCTCTGACGACCTTCTGATGTAGTAGAAGTTTTCTCTCGCGGACTCTCTCCTAAATACTAGATCGTATTAATTTTGATATATGTGGAGAAAAATTAGCCTATACCAACTGTCTGAAGTTAGATGACTTCATTTTTCTTACTTTTATAGTTCAACATAGCTTTGTAACACGTTTCTTGTTCAAAAGCATAGATGTGAAATTTTTCATTACTAAGTTTACAAATATTTTTCTATGAAGTACCTGATCAATTATGATTACTTTCGTCTATTCAGTAGTTCAAAGTAATACTATGATTACAAAATAAACACTTACATATTGTACAACATGCAAAAGCCATTCGAAATTTTCAACTAGAAGATATTTAAGTTGAACAGACATTGAAATAAGATGGGCAAGTACTTTTGCCCGTGCTACGTTTCGATTTATTGATCCGTCGTGTCCAACTAGAAAACAAAAACTTTTATTTTAATTTTATTTATAATAAGAGGGATGGGCAGTTCCGGCTCTTCCCAACTTCAGCTGCGCTTCGGTTCCACCTGTAATTTTGTATATCGAACTTCGGTTTCTCCCGAGTGTTTTTAAATCCGACTTCGATTCCGGCGTCGACGTCGGCTTTGAATTCAAAAGAGTATCGTTTTCCTTGATTCTTCATTTAACAGGTTTTTGACGTTTTCAAGTAACAAAAAGCTGTTAGCGCAATCCATAACGGGATTAAAATGTGAAACATGATATACCCATTGTTACTAATTCTCTAAAAACCTGTCTTTTATGTATACCTGTGTATGCGTCTGTATTATTCCTTACTGTAGAGCATAGAATTTCGACAAGGAGACACTCCACAGATACTGTAACTGGATCTGAGTTATACACAAGCGCTGATAGTCCCTGAAGCTGCCTGTCAGAGTATGTCATGGTCCAGACCGCATTTTTCACCCCCGTGATAATTCTCACAGCTGTCTATCACGGTCTGTGATAGGTATTTAATTAATTAGACATTAATTAATTAATTAAGATGTCAGTCACGGTCTATGGCGGGGGGAAGGGTGTGGGTGCAAATTTCTACCCCTATACTTCAACACTTCTTTTTAGTTCATGTTTCACAAAAACATGAAAGGAAATGAATAACAAGTAAAAGCTATCAAATGTGGAAGAGTAGACTTGTACTTGAGAAGTATTAATTTGGCTAACATTCCTTTTGTGAGAAATCCTCTATGTAGTCGTATCACGAGACCACTTATAGAAAGCACACGGTCAAATGATACTGATGTTGCAATTACACACAAAGTGGAAGGCCAACAAACTGAGATATGAATAGTTTTGGCTTTCTTGAAAATAGGAGTATTGTCAGCAGGTGCTTCATTTGAGAAAATAAAGAAGAAATCAGAAGAAAACAATACAAAAATACTTGACAGAAAGAAAGAAAAGAGATAGATATAATGATACATATCAGAGGCCGAAATAGGGTGGACTTTTCAATCCCCGTCCCGCCCCGCCTCGAAAATATCGCTTCGCCTCGCCCCGACAAATTTTTTTTTAAACGGAAGATCACTTTAATTGGACACTTTTTGTGAGCCTTGGGTATGGATGGATATGTGTGCAAAGAATAACGATAAGGAAGAACACACATGTTGTTCGCCAAGAGGAAATAATGTAGTTATTCACTCGCTGACGTTAGCAACTGGACACAGGCGAAGTGGGCTTTTTCCAGAATCGGAATCGTACTGGGAGTGGGAATGCGAATTTTTTTAGGATTAGAATTGGAATTGCCGATCTCGATTCGGAATCGTCCATTACGTAATTGAAAGATACTTTTAGCTTAGTGATGTTGATTATCGAATCTAACATATTATATGCTAAAAGCACCTTTTTTTTATGCTTATTGAATCATTGCTTATATATATGTCGCATCGAAGTGGTTTCAGACTAATATTATTTAATTAATTACTCAATAGTTGATGATATTTTAATGAAAATGTACTTTTATAGCTAATATTGCATTTTCCTAGCATAGTTATAATATTTGAAAGATTAATAGTTTATTTGAAGATTGTTCAAAAAGATTAAGTATTAATCTTCGTTAACATTTTACAAAATTATTGTTCGACCAGATTTATTGATTTTTATATCTTAAGAAAGATCTCTTGAATATCAAAGCATCAGCTAACGCGAAAATTTACTGTGCATAGTTCTAGCAGTTATAAGAATTTATTTTCAAAATCTTTCAAAGTGTTACTAGGATCTTAGTGTTCAATTTAATGTACAATATTACATGAGGATATATATAAGATGAATATCTTTTGAAAGATGAAAGTAAAAATAATTAAGAGACAAATGAAATGATTCTTCTTCCCTACGACTCTCACTTACGCCGTCACAAGACATGATATACTATGACAGATAAATTCAACAAATCTTTAAAAGATGAAATAGCTTTTGTTCTACTTGAGGTAAACCATGATTTTCAACTCTTTTAATTCATTCTTGATAATAAAATTATTTCTTTGATAAAATTAAAGTATGTAGTTATGATTTAAATCTGAATTATAATATTCTAAATATCTTTTATCAAATAAAGAACTCAATGTAGTCAAGTTGAGCAAAAATTATGTAAAGTATTAACCCAGAGGAATTCTTAATCCTTCTGAATAGTTTGAAAATAAACATTGAATCTTCCAAAAATTATAACTACGCTAGTAGAATGCAAAATTAACTACAAAGGTTAAGTTTCATTATGATATTATCAATTATTAGATAATTAATAAGTATTTAGTTGATTCTATGTAACTTTAATGCAAGTTTTTGTCAAAGTTATAATTTTGACACAGCATAGATATGTCTAACTCACTCTTTTCATTGTGTGCTGAAAGCTAAAGAAAAAACCCATCAGCCTCCATAAAAATATTTCCGATTCGAAAATTTTTACTGTCAAGATTGGAACCGTATCGAAATCGTCAACATAAATTTTTTTGGCATCAGAATCAGAATCAGAATTCCCGATTCCTATCAGGAATCGCCCATGCCTACTAGCAACCATTTTAGAACCATGAAAATAAAACAAGCCACTTGCTAAAGTCTTCATCATGAAACACTTGTAACATATGATACAGCTAAAATATTTTTATCTACTTGAATTTTGACGTCGACAAAGCAATTAAAGACAAGCTGAAAAGAGAAAGGCATAGTTTTTGATAACTAACTGCCATTACAAAATGTCGAAATGCGCACAGACAACAGGCTCATTATTCTAATGTAAACGATCAGTCAGAAAAGATCGGTACACTTCTATCTCTTTTTTAAAAATTAGAAATCTTTTTTAGAGATATTGTTTTAATCTTAGCACGTCGAACGGTCTTCATTGTCCAAAATTTTCGATTTTGTTTTTCACATAAGTTTTCTTACTGATGAAAAACTGGAAAACTTACCAAGTTCGCAGAAGATTTGATGCAAACTTTGATATTTAGCTGGCACCGATCAATTCGCGAAACATTTGTTGAGATCATATGACGTTCTATACAAGGTCAGAAAGTTGGAAAAGCTTTTTGTCATTGAAATGGAGAATCTCATTCTATATGCTTCTAGCGTCGTTGTACGACTAATGATGATGTTTGTTAGAAGTAAAAGGTTTAAAACTAACAAAATGATTTGTGTTCTCTACAGGAGCACTCAAAAATTAACCTTTTCAAAAGTGAATTCACTTTATGAAAGCTTTAATAGCATTTTTTGTCAAAAGATTTGTACCCAATGCGGAAAGAACAAAAGCTTTAGAATGTAGTTCTGGTTCTCAACAAAATGAAATCATATATTGGATCTGATAGACACTTCGTTAGAATAGGATTTTACTTTATTATGAACTATAGAACTACACATAAATGCAATATACAAGTCCTCAACAGATATACAATTAATTATTGATTGGATTTCAACATATTGCAGATTATCAGAGACCATGAAAATCACTAGATATTCAAGGAAGTAAAAGATCTCGAGAAAAAAGAAATTAGCTGGTCCTTTGTTCAATCTACCGAATATATCCGTCATGAGGGATTACATTAATTTTCAGATATACATGACATCGAAATAACTAGTTTTTGTAAAACTTCCCCCCATCCCGGCCCGCCCCGCCAAAAACTCACCCCGTCCCGTTTCGAGCTCTGATACATATACATGTAAACAGAGAAATAGAACAAATACATATGGAAAATATCATTAATATAACTGTCATTCGACTCTCAATGTAAATAGAATGAGAAATTCGAAGCCGAAAAATAACTCTAGACTTCGACTTCAATCAAAATCGTTCATCAAGCTTCGGCTCCAGGCTCCATGGTTTCCGTCCTGTTCCGGCTCCGTTTATAAAAAATGCGGCTTCTGGAAGCCAGGGTGAAGACGGGCTGCCTATCTCTGTATAATAGTAATCTTCTTCTTAATAATAAAATAAATTTATTCTCTAAATTTAAAGATTAACTTTTCGAGAAATCATTTCTATCGTTTGCATAAGAGTAATGTAGACGCTAATGAAGGTAAAAGATTCGGAATAGATAAACGTGGAATTCACACGTAAAAATCTAGTATTTCAAAACAAACATTAATTTCCTTCTTAGATATAAATGATATTTAGTTATCTGAATGAGAACATATTATGTTCTCAATGCAACAAGATTTAACTAAAAGTATAATTTTCATTATGAAAATAATACATACTTAAGAATTTTTCTATTTCGTATATGATGATCAAAACATAAAACAGAAAAGATTTCGTGCTTATGTCTCACCCAATCGTTCTAGGATATTTTTTATCTTGGGCAATATGACTTATTTAAATATTGAAAAAATACAGACTAAAAAGTACTAAAAAGATATAATCAGTCTATATTTGACCTAATTATCCTTAATTGAATGAACAAATAAAATGTCATTGCTACAGTAACACACAGTAAATTGACTCGAAAGCATACTATTGATATCGTTAAAACTATCAAAGTGAGAGAACATGTTTCGTTGTATTTTTATCAAGTTTTATGAAAAAGATGTTATATTAACTCCTATGAAATAAAAATATGTAATACTATCGAACTATTCTCATCTTAAAAGAGAAAGTTTACCAAGATGCCTGTCATGATATGTGATTTACAAGCAAGGAGATAGTAATACCTCGATATATGTTACGATCTATTATGGTCTCCCTGATTTGCGTCTATCACGATCTATAACAGCCCGCTGCTACGATGTCTCTCGCGATCTTCAATAGACCGTTGGTATGGTCTCTCTCAAGGTCTGTAAGCAGGGATGAGTATAAATTTCTAATCCAACACTCGGACGTCTTTTGCTAGATTATGTTTCACGAAAGAGAAAATTGACACTTACGAGACATGCGAGCGAAGCAAGAACCAAATTTAATTTGTGTAATATTTCGAAATTCAATATCAGTCACATTGCGTAGTCCCATTTGAAATGGCTTTGTCAATGATATCTGAATGTCAGATTCGTGTGAACTTTTGTAAGTTTCTATAAAAAAAAAAAAAAAAAATTTATTCATTCTAAATCAATATGATTTTTTTTATAAAGAAAACCTAGTATTTTCTATTGTACAATAGTTTACTAGTTAAACACAAATTTACATTGATTGTTGTATGAAAATTTGCTTTTTTCTCTTGTATAAGTTTGTTCTATACAGACAAAACTTTTTCTTCGACATTTCAGGTACGAATTTTTCACTATATTGCATTGTTTTTCTAGTTTCTCTATTTTGTTTAATCATTATTGAACTTTAGTCAAATTATTAAGAGAATCATCAAAAAGAGCAAAAAAGTACTTACCCATATTAACTGCGATCGAAAAAACATTTGGAAATATTTCATTAAGTCGTTCAAGAAATAAATAAAGTGATGGATGAAGATTAATCCAAATATGTCGAAGATGTGGCCATTGAAAAATATATGTATGATTACTGAAAGTTGAAAATTATATACTTTGTTATAAACAACAAATGTCTTACGTCAAGCAATCAAAAAGTTGTATTTTCTTCGCAGTAGATGAGAAAATGTGTTGATATGATCTTATTGGATCATAAACACATTCAACATTTGTCCAATGATGGTCAATAAAAAGAGGATGAATTTGAAATGAATTTGTTATTTTTTGAATATCAGTTGGTAATAATGGACAATGAGAAGAGATATAAAAGTTAAAATGAATTAAATTCGTTACTATATCAGGCAAACAATATTGACAAATAAAATATGCATCAATAACAGATTTCCATATCATTTGATCTGTTCCATATATTTTGTCACTGGCGAGATGAAGTTTTAATGTTTGAATATGATTTAGATTGTTGAGAAGCCATTTCAAATAAATAAATTCAAAATCATTAAACACAAAAGTCTTTAAACTAAAATATCGTAGTTTTGGTACCTGTTTTTGAAAAAAAACAGTTATGATTTAAACATCAAGCTTTCTTAGTTAATTAAAAATAGAAAATAATTATTAAACAAATGAACTATTTCAATTTTTCAACATGTTTATTATCTGTCAGAAACGAATATGATACAGAAATCAGTAAAATATTCTCTTGACCGTAGTCAGAGTCTAAAGCTCGAAATTGATTGCGTGTGTCCGCAGGGAAATTGGCCTTTTTTGGAACACGATTTTTTTCACTATTCTAAGGGCGAAACATAGTGTTGTCCGTGTCGACTAGAGATTTTCTAGGACCTCTATAATACGCTCCGTGCAATCTAACGAATTATCTGTGGAGAGGAATGAAAAACCATTTGTTTTTGAATCATTATTTTTTCCACCATTGAACTTCAGAAACATAGTGTTATTCGTACCAATCAGTAGTTTTCAAGAATCTTTTCCAATTTTCTCTCAATAACCACAAATAATGAAGGTATTTGTATAGTCAATGGGCACATTGAATCGCCTCGATCCAGTGTTACTCGGTATTGTTAAGTTTATTATATTAAACTGAATTTCTTACTATCATTTATATTGAAATTAAATCCTTGTTTATTTTAATGTTTAGGTTTTATATTGTTTCTTTTTCTTTGCAAAAATTGATAAAGGATACCGCCGGATAAGATCGTAAATCTGCCACCCCCTAGTTCTTTCTCTTACTAGTCTAGCTAGATAGAGCTTGAAATTCTGCACATTTTTGTATATTTTTTTTTCTTTTAATTCAATGCAAAAAAAAATTTTTGTTGATGGGACTAGCCTAGGGGTCTATACCACTTTTGGGTATACCGGGTGATGAGTATGATATCTAAAATTTTTTTTTCTGTAGACTCAATATGGAAATGAATAGTATAGATCGACGCAGTTTTTCATGCTCTACAAAATGACATATTGTTCAAATTTATCCATAACTTCTTTACCAATTAATACAGAGTTAAACAGATTCAATCATTGTGTCTACCACTAGACTCACTTACTCACTTTTTTCTCTAGATATTTTATCATAATCTGATAGATCTCGGCGAGATCTATCGATTAGTATGTAATTCAGAATGGACCTACATGTTTCTCATAGACAAAAGTTCTCTACCATCACTCTACACCCTATAATATATAACCCTGTCCCCATTATATCGACCACTAGCCTCACTTAGCCACTTTTTTCTCTAGATATTTTACCATCATCTGACAGATCTCGAAGAAATCTATCGATTAGTATATGATCCGAAATGGATTGATATGTTTCTGATAATTAAAAGTAGCCAAAATTGAGTTTTACAACATTCTCAAAATGGTCACTGTATTACAATATTTTGAAAAAAATAGACATCAGAACAGAATATTTTTTTATCGGAATCATGTAGATTTATAGAGCATGAGGCAGTGCTGTTTTTGGTCATAAAGGTTTTTGGCGCCCTTTTTATTTTAGAATACAACAACATCCGACAAAAATCAAAAAAGTAACCTATGTCATATGTGAATAGTATTTATTGAATCTGTTTAACTCTGTATTAATTGGTAAAGAAGTTATGGATAAATTTGAACAATATGTCATTTTGTAGAGCATGAAAAACTGCGTCGATCTATACTATTCATTTCCATATTGAGTCTACAGAAAAAAAATTTTTAGATATCATACTCATCACCCGGTATACCCAAAAGTGGTATAGACCCCTAGGCTAGTCCCATCAACAAAATTTTTTTTTTGCATTGAATTAAAAGAAAAAAAAATATACAAAAATGTGCAGAATTTCAAGCTCTATCTAGCTAGACTAGTAAGAGAAAGAACTAGGGGGGTGGCAGATTTACGATCTTATCCGGCGGTATCCTTTCAAGAGAAAGAAAAAACAAGTTTATCAAATACTTTGAGAAAGAATCTCTCCGTCGAATAAATAATGTGCCGGATTCATAAAAGAGCGTCCATGAGGAGGACATCAAGCATACGAAGCATACGATGAAAATTTTGTTTTCGATTCTTTTTGCTCATTCAACGCATCAGTGTCTCAAACTATCAACCCTAAAATTTTAGGTTCTAATGACCTTTCTATGGAAAGTTAACCAATACCAACTTTTAGCACTATCATACCCTTTTGTGAAAAAGTAAGAAAAAAGCTGTTAGCACAATCCTTGATGGGATTAAAATGTGAAACACGATCGAGCTGCTGACACTCTAAAATTGGAAATCCAAGCTTCTCTCACGCATTGTGAAGGACTGTTGTAATGCTGTGTATCAGTCTATGATGCTTTTCCGATCGGGTCCGTAATGGGTAATTAATTAACTAGACCCCAATAAGTTAATTAGTTAAAGTGTCGGTCACGGTCTGTGATGGATACTTAATTAATGAGGCACGAAATAATTAAGGCGTTGGTCGTGCTCTGTGATCGCTATTTAATTAATTAATTAATTAATTAAGATGTCGGTCACGGTCTGTGAGGGGAGGGGGAGTGCAAATTTCTACCCTTATATTTCAACATTCCTTTCAGATCGTGTTTCACAAAGTATCTTATAAAAGATGGTTTAGCTTGTATTACAGCAGATCGTTGAAATATTT
>CAJNOL010004598.1:1895-14769 GCA_905250125.1 Rotaria sordida
CAATATCAAAACAGTTATATACTACTAACATACTTTCATTTTATAATATTTTCAGAGTGGAGAAAATTTCGTGATTTTTGACTATCCCCTTTGGCAGAAGCAAACGATAAGTGTCTAATCTCGTCAGTTAATAGGTCAGTCCTTATAGTATTCAAATATGACAAAAAAAGATCCTTTATTGCGTCTAACAGAAAAATCGAAGGTAGTTCCGGGAACTTTTGGATCACCCTGTAATAACATTATTAATGTATTTTACAGGTAGGTATCGATCTGGAATTAAGGACTCTGTAATCAACTCACATCTATTGCTCACTTTAGCTATATAAATGAGAACTCATTCGAACGAAGATTTATGATATTGATTATCTAACATCAATCATTTTAATAATGATCATTACACAAATCATTTATTGAATTATTAACATAACATAAGAAACATAATTATTACAAACAAAAAACATCACATCTAATAAATCTTCTTTAACGTTCTAAACAAAACTACGTCAGTATGTTACTTATTCTTCGATATTTTGTCCATGACAAGTGAACACCATAAGTATCTAAAATAAATTCATAAAATTGTTATATCCAAATAACGATCATTACTACATACATTTATATCGAATATCATTCTCTATAATACAAAAATTTTCGACATCTATTACAAAACCCATGAAGATCTTTTCGACGTACATCGTTATAACAAAATGAATAATAATAATTTGATGTATCATCTGATAGAAGCATTCGAAAATTTTTTTGAATATGTTCTATTTCTTCGTATTCACTAATTTTACACCATTGTTTTATCCAATCAGCAAATTCTTCATCCTTACGTACTTTTCGATAACTTGGAGATTGCATGATAGATTGATGTAATTTCTTCCGATCAATCACTTTTAATTCATCTGCATTTTTAGCATGTTTGATAAGCCATTTTGTAAAACAAGAATTTCCATTATATGCTCCATCTTCACCAAAGAAATAATCCAGACAATTAAACATATTTTGACAAGATGTGCCACATCCACACGATGTGTTACATCCACTACCAAATTTAAAACAACAACAAGAACGTTTTGAACATTCTCGACGACAATTACATTTGTCTTTTTTTCCTTTATTTGAATATCTTTGTGTTATTTGATCATTGTTTCGATATGTATTCTGTTGTTGATCTTCATCGGAATCTTCGTCGTCAGTCCACATCATCTATTGAAATAGACTAATAGAATTTTCTGAAATGAAATGAATAGTTAGATGTTATATCTCATCCATTGAATTAATAAATATGGTATTATACAAATCATCAATTAGAATATTTCGAAGAAATTTTGTCGATTAGAATCAGAATTATCTTTTATAGATCATAACTAAAAACTCATTAAAATCTTTTCAAAAAGACGAAAATGTATTCTTATTGACGATATATTGACTTGGTAACTATTTCATAGCGACATCTTTTAACAAAAGAAGTGAAACCTAAAAATGCGAATTAGTCATATATATATTTTGTCGTCAGAGATGAACACATGACAGGACAGAAGATCTTGTTCTATGTTCACTTCTAGTTCCCATATAAAAAATACTACGGAAGAATCAGATTAAAGTCGATCATTGTTCCATTAGAAAATGATGAAAATGACACAATTTTGGTCTGATTTTAATCTTTCGAGACAGAATCTGTATCGAAAGATCAGGTAATAAAATGTAGAGTGAATGATGGCAATGAATCCTAACAGTCGCTACCATATGAGGGATGATGCACGGAATATCATTTTGGATACAAGCACACCAGCGATAATAATATAGGAGTTCAGACGTATCTAGCATTTTCATCATATTTTGTGCAAATAGATATAAGCTTATACGTAGAGAAATATTCCTGGTCTCAATATAAATGAAAAAAAAGTTTACACCAAGATCATATGGCAGGACTATCATGCTTTTTTGTGCTAGCGTACAAATAAGAGTGATGGATAGCGAATGAGACTACCTCAGCATCCTGTGTAGTAACATAATATAGAGTCAATGGTAGAAAGTCAACGGCAAACTATAGGTGATCGTTCAATAGAGATCTTCGATATAAGTGAAAATCATTTTCAAAAAATGAAAAATATGCGTTTTCTCTTTACATACATAACTATTTAGCGTTAGATATAACGCAATATGAGAGTTTTTATTTTTCAAATAATCAGGAAAAAAAATACAGAGATAATTCATTTGAATAATTAATAATCTTTTCAAAGCTTATTAGTTTTATATTAAGATAGTTGTGTCATGTTGTATCTCTGGTAAAGTTCTCTTATAAATAGTCATCACTTTCATACGAAGTGGTAAGTCTAGTAAGATGAAGGTATTTCATAATTGCACTTGATTGATATCTTCTAAGTTCATCTCGACCAAACTCAACTGATGGAGGTTGAAGAATGATAATGGTCAAATCGTTCAGCGATGGGAAAGCCTTCCTAATACACACGATAAATTCATAATTAAATAGAATGTCATCAAGTATCGTCAGTTTCGTAACATGTTCATATATCACAGCTGGAAAATGATTGCAGATCTTGATAAGACGATCAAATACGAACGGAAGTGAGAAAACATGACATATTGCTTTGGATTTACGATAATAATTTATAGCACAAGCTATTCGATGATAACCTATATTTGTAAACGTTTGTTGAATATCATTATCAGATAAACGATTAATTGAATCATTGATTTCAATTTCAGTACTTATATAAAAAATGAATGTATGAGGTTGTGACATATGCATAAGAATTTCTCGATGAAGATGAGTACCATTAACAAATATATTTCGATCATGCAAACGAAGATATAATGTTAATTTTTCCAAATATGTCATACGACGAAGAAGAGGAAGTACTCGATTATCGTACGCATTAGTTTTCTCATAACATATTAATGAGAAACATTTCAAATGAGGTAAATTATCATCCTAAAAAAATACAAACATGTACGTAAAAGTATATTCTCTTTCTCATAGAGAAAAGTTCAGCAAACATAGATTGTCTGTTTGAATACTTGCAGGATGAATCTGGGTTCCATCTGTCAGACAACTTATGTGGAAGGTTGGGAAGCAGAAATCTGTTAAATACAAACTCTTCGACAACTATCCAACAGATCAATGTTTTTCAACAGGAAGTATTTTACCACCACTATCTATAGGGACATACCTTTTTGTATATTTGTCTATCAAACAAACAAAATACATCGAATTATTAAATATGATCGATATGACTCGCTCGATTAAAAAGAATTCTGAAATCTAAACTTACAATCGTGTGAATGATCGATGAATGATAGTTGATCTTATAAATTCGAACAATAAGTATGGTCAATTGTTTGAGACGACCATCCAATAAACAAAGACAATCATCAAAACTATATACATCAATAGATAATTTCGTAAGAATTGAAGACGAAAACATAGTTGATGATAAATTACAAATTGATAAAGATGGATAATCACCATAAAGGTATGGAATACTAATACTTAGATGCTTTAGTCTTTTAAAAAACGTCAAGATCGGTACATATACATTTACAGTATAATCTTTTAACGATCTTCCCCTATATTAATCATCGTCAACTAAAAGAGTAAGTTCGATTATTTGATCTTTGAAAATATGTCGAAAGATTGACTGATCTAAAGTATAATTAGATAATGTGTGTTTATTATATTGTGAGTTTTCTTTTTTGAAAGAATATTTATGAAATATTTACCTGTAAAATAAAAGAAAGCAATATCCTGTGTGAAATGAAATAGTTTGAGAGAAACTAAATTCGAATAGTTGCCACAAAGAAGAATACGTTTCATAGATTTTGATTCAAGAGTAAGATGTTTCACATTATGATGAATTTTCGGCAATATACCAGAGCAAAAATGATTAAGTATTGAATCATCAAATAAAGAAATATCATCATAAGTCGATGATATTTTGATCAAATGAAGAGTTTTCGTAAAAATATTATCTTGTAATAGACTGTCAAATCGTTCATTGATACGACCCAATAATGAAAATAAAGCATTAACATTGCCAAATTTATTCAATATAATAAAGAGTAATTCATTGGGTAAGTCAAGAAGATGAAGATTAGACTGACTCATATCTGATACAAAACATATGTGCCCACTGTTTGGCTATAAGTGATGTTCTTATCAAAAAATACAATGGATGACCTTTTGGAAAAAAAAGTCTACCATCGATGCATAGTTCAAGTTCAGTATAGACGAATATTACGACGGCCGTAAAATATCTTCGAGAAATGGTCTGATCGTCTCCATAGCAATTGATGAAAGTTTGTTTTCTCCTATATTTAACACCTCAATTTACGCAAATGTGAGTTCAAGATGAATTTATACTCGTCAGGATTAATTTTGAGTTCAATAAAGTTGAAATCAACATTGACTACAATTTAATTTATACATTAACAAACTAATATTTCACTAATTTAGAACTGATTCATAAGTCGACATATCATATTTATAATGATTTTAGTTTATTTCTGATTGATGTCTGAGATAAGACATACTGTATGTTCGGACATTTTCAACTCGGTCTAATGCTTTTTGAGTAGTTAATGAATTTTTCAATCATAAAATACAAACAGTTGGATAAATAAAATTTTTCGTAATACACTTTTTAAACTTTTTTTTGATTTTTCTTGACTAATAAACATTGCCATCAAATTTAATGTAATCGGTTATGTATGCATCGTATACTTTGAAGAGTGAGAGAGAGAGTTGAACTTACTAATTACTCAATCCCACACGGCTTACTGACCGTTCATTAAACTTACTGATTTTATAATTATTTTACGTACTAACCGTGTCATTTATTTTACTGTCCCCAAATTATATTTCCAAAAAAAAACATCATATCGTCACAGGTGAAACTCTGTTGTAGTTAAACAACTTCTAACAACACAAACAACGCAAATATTCAATGTGTTCCAGGAGAAAGAACGAGTGTAATAGCACCGGAATGCTTCCTTTCGCTTTCCTAAGCAAAAAATCAATAGAAAGAACAGAAATTCTGCTAATCGAACTAATAAACATCAACATAAAGATTCATTGACAAGAGTAGTTCCAGCATCTGGAAATCAATAGAGTAAGTGTCAGAGATGCAAGTTTCTTTTCGACTATTGAAGATCAATCAATTGTTTGCTGCATTCATTGATTGTTCACAGACGTTCATGCAAAGCCGCACATAGTCTAACTTAACCCTTAAGAGCCGAAGGAGGTTCCTATGATAATATGAAAGAATCAATAACTAAAACAGAGCTTCTGCACTCTCAGTATGATTATACCACAATGGGAACAGAAAATTGTTTTTTCTTGCTGGGATACAAAATGTCCCTTAGAAGGGACATTCGGTCTTAACGGGGCAAAAATTTTTTCTGTTGTTGGTTGATCTGGAAAGATTTTTTTTCATCAAATAGGCGTTTTTATTTAGTTTTTGATACGAAAATGATGAACTGAAGTGATATTTCACGGTTTTTCTATAGCTATGCATTTTCTATTGCGTTAGAATGCTTGTTCGTGGGGTCTTTGAATTGTCATTCGATTAATAACCACGAGGAGAAAGGGATTGTCAAATACATACATTACTGATTCTGCTGTATCGACGAAGTAGCTATTCAATGCTGTTTTAGAGTCGAATCAGAGTGGTTGCGAAGGACGTGGAACCAAAGCTGGGCCCTTTTTCCTACCCTCAAATGGAAAAAACCTAGTGATAATCGAAGATTTTCGTCGGCTGAATTAAAAAGATGATCTTTCCTTTGATTTCTCAATAACGTCGTACCTTCCTATGATCAGAAATAAGCAAAAATCGCTTAAATTTCATCTTAGGAATGTTTACACTTTTCAAGTGTTTTGGTGCGTTATGACCGAATGTTCCTTGTAAGGGACATTTTCTCTACAGTGCTGTAGCATAGCAGTAGATCAATCCACAGTTCATCGGATGGTTTCATGCTACAGTCTAGTGATTCGCCTAGCGAGATCGCTCAAAAACAGAAATTTTAATCGAATATTCATGAATAGAGAAAAGTTTCAAAATAAAAATATGGCATCCAAAAACCCACGCACCTTGAAAACCCCATTGTTTGGTCTCACCATTACTTAAGAATAATTTCTTTTCGTTCTCTATGATCTATGAGGTTTGCTGAGTCTAGAAAACCACTGGTTTTTGTAGAAATACTCGTCAGACGCTTTTTATTGCAATTATCGCAATGTCCCTTGGGAGAGACATTCGGCTTTTAAGGGTTAAGTGTAGATGACAAGAAGGTCCTGTAGGGATACTGCGATTTATTTTGATTATTGCACCTAATGTCATTGTGGAAGTCTTATCTGATCGTACTTAGTGTTGTTTTTTATACGAATTCGTCATATGTGGTGAAAATGTTATAGGAAAATCGATGTAACACACGTTATCCTACTATCTAATTAGAACAAAAATCACCGTGACCTTGGTATGCATAAAAATCATCTTGAGGGTGGCAGTGACTTATCTTGCATGATTTGATTGAAAATTTTCTTCCCGTCATTATGTTACTCCTCATACATGTGTAACATCGTATTGAGATTGGATTGAATCAATCGATACGATGTGATTCTCCCAATAACTTGTACTCACATTGACCAAACATCAAATGCCTCTGGGTAGTTCCACCGGAAATCTCCCACCAATACAATGACCTTCAGCAGCCAAGCTGAAACTTTCAGCAATTGAAGACCTCAATACTCTAAGACTAATGATAAAAAGGTGACCGTCCACTTCGTCGCACGACATTTCATCGCAATCATTTCGTCGCACGATCACTTCGTCGCATAACATTTTGTCGCGTTCTGTTCGTCGCAGAAAAAAAAATTCTTTCGTTCTGTTCGTCACAGAGTAATTACTCTCGTTCTCTTCATTTCTACTTGTTGTATCTCACTTAATTAATGAAGGGTGTGGGTGGGTGTGGGTGTGAATGTGGGTGTGGGGGGGGGGTGTGTGAATGTGGGTGTGGGTGTGAGTATGGGTGGGTCTGGGCGTGGGATGTGGAATCTCTCTTCATCCACACCCACACTCTACAGCTACTGCCACAGCAACACTCGCATCTTTTAAAGAAAAAGTTAAGACTTTTTATTTTGTTGGTGGTGCAATATGTAAAAAATACGCCATGTCGCAAACATTTTGGGATGTCCGTATCTACATCCCACGCCCTGAAATTGGGAATTTTTGGCGAAATGACCTCAAGAGATTCAAATGTGAGACTTTTTGAAAGACCAGACCTTTCGAGCAAAACATAAGCTGAGAGGGATATGATGACTTTTCATTTGTTCCATTGAGTCCCGGCGCAGAGAGAGCTAGAATATCTATAAGAGTAAATGGCGAAATTTTGTTCTGTTGTTTAACAGACTCATCTTGCTCGAGTATGTGTCGTCGTCCAAGACAAAATTCAAAATGATTTGAATGTTTCTTGCAGAGGAAGAACATACACTCTTCTCTCTTTCTCTCGCGCCTTCGCTATTCCTTTCTCTCAGTTAATTTCTTTCTCACTCTCTGAATTTCTGCGAGGAATCAATCCTTTTTTGAAAATGCAATGAGATGCCGTACACTGTGCTTGAGTAACTTTTTGTTAGTCGACCCATTTGTGAAGGAAACAAGTGAAATCAACATCACTGTCCTTGAGTAATACTTAAATAGTGCACGGTATATGCAGTGCCTTCTCTTCACCTTCATACCCCAGGATGTGGGATGAGTAAAGCATACCGTTACGCGTTTCCATCTTGCTTAAGGGTCTCATCAGATGGTTTCGATAAAGTTAGAAATAGATTATATTCTAATGATCCTAAGATCATAAACCAGATCTCTATATGCAACAAATCTTGAGCATGGGGTAAGGATAAGGTGAAGGTTGGATGAAGGTGACATGAGAGTAGGTATGCACCAGTCCCAGTCTCAACTGGGAGACTGGATAACAGTCCGCCTGGGCACTCAGTCGGACTGGATGACCGGTCCAACTGGGTGCCAAATAGCTCCACTCGATATCTAGTAGACTGACCTAGAGTTAATTCGATAATCAGTATTCTTTTTGACCAAAGGTTCTCAGAGTCGAGGAATCGGAATCTACAATCAGTTTCTTAAAATTTTATACTTCATTTTTTTGACCTGACAAAGAGTTTTTTAAGAAATTAACAATTTTTGGGGTATGGGTATAGGTGCTAGAGTGTTCGCTTCATCCACACACTCACGCCCACAGTCACACCCCACCCTTATCTCATGAAACGTCTCTTGAATAACTTTAAAATCAAGTATACTCACATGCCAAATGATACTGAAATGTATGAATTCTGTTTCGTGCGTGTTCGCAACTAGCTTTGCTGCGTATCGGTGGATGATGAAATTGGTCGGTTTTTTCCAACTTAGGTCTCTTCACGAGCAACAATGCACTATGACATTTTCATAACATAGGTAGTTGATTACGTCAAAATACACTCATCATTGCTCGTGCTCGCTTTTATCCCCATGTGGAATGTGGAGTGTGAATGTGGATGGGTGGTGTGGGTGTATGGGTACGAGTAGGTGCGGGCGTGAGTGCGAGTGCGGAATGTGGGTGTAGTTGTAGGTGTGTGGATGTAAGTGTAGGTGAGTGTGGAGTGTGGGTGTGAGGGTATGGGTGTGAGTGTGGGTGTGAGTGTATGGTGTGGATGTAGGTGTGGGTGAAGCGAAGATTCTAACACCCACACCCACTGACTTTTAATCAAAAGTGCTTTACTTTTCTTAAGGGCCAAAATTGTGAGATAGCCTAGGTGGCAGAACTTGATGCCCTCTATCACCAGTAGAAATATCAAAGCGATTGCTTGTTGCCGCATAAAATGCGACTGACCGACATTTTGGTGAAAAAACGACAAAAATAGATTTTTTTAGGGTATTTCCGAAGTTCTTATGGGATTGATGAAAACTTTTGAAATTTTGTACCTAGAAGGAGAGTACCTCAATAGTTATAGTTAGAAAAGTCAGAACTCAAAAGTCTTAGATATTGAAATACAAAAGTCACTTTTACTAAAAACATCACCTCAAAACCGGTTAAAAATCAATATTAAAAATTATCAAAAATGTTGTTAGTATTTCGATTGTTTGTATTGGAAAAGGTGATTCGATCGAGCTGAAAATTTCAGGAAATATTAAATTCAATACTCTCTATAACATATAAAAAAATCAGCGAATTCTGAGATGTCACTCCATCGTCAATGTCCTATGGTGTCTGATTTTCTCAGGCATTTGCTCTTAAGTATTACCTTATCGCTCACGCTTTATGATGTTGAAAGAGAGATGTGTTTTTTTGCGGCGAAATATATCAATTTCTGCAGAATCAGATGGTAAATCTTTCGATGAAAAAATAAAGCATGAGCAATAAGATAATGCTTAAGATGTTAATAAAATACTGAGACCCTCTTATATTACGAGCTACTCGTTAGTTTTAAATTTTAGTTTCAATATACTAATCACTCGCATTGTATAGCATCACAAAACACAACTAATTAAATAGACAGAATCATTGAATACGTTTTCTTTTTAAAGAGTATTCTTCATCTGATTTAAGAGCTTCTGACAAATCTTTTTTACCTAATAAATATTTATCCATTCCAGTATATGATAAGGAGAAATTCAAAACAATTGTTGATTAAATCATAGGATTTAAAATTTTTTTGTTTCTTATTGTTCATAGGATTATCAATATTAGCTTTTTATTAACAATGTTCGGAAAATTGCTGATAACGAACGATAAATGTTAGTTGAAACGGACCAAATTTACATTCTTCTAAAGATTATTAATATTCGACGACTTTGAATTATTCTCTGTTGAAGATAACTTTATTCAATTTCTGTTTTCTGGTTTAACTCCTGATGACATAATTATTACTTGAGCAACTACCACTGCTTTGTGAGTACCTTCTTGGCTAGTCGAGCTGTCATTATCATCTAGAGCTGTTTTTTCTGTTCCTTTCCTCTCACTAATCATATTAATTATTCATGTTCATTGAGTAAGCAAACGAAAGAATGTATATGAATTACATGAGTAATTAAAATACGATAGAAAACCATAGGTAAAGAATTGATTTAAAGTCAAATATATAGGTCGGTATAGGTATAGTTGTTTGTAGTCAGTAGAAAATAAAAATCATCTGTATCAAATAGAAAGAATTAGAACGGCACAAAAATATCAGTAGTTTTTGATACGATTTTCTTAATAATTATGGAAACGAAGATATTTTAGGTGAAAAATGTTGATTGAAATAATAAATAACGCCGTATCAAAAAAAGCAGAAACGACAGAAAAAAACAGAAAAAACTTCAAAAAGCAGAAGAGGTGGCAGCTCTGGAAGGATTATAGTCACTGGTCATTACATAACGAAGAAACAAATGTCATTTTGTGATTCAATGAAAAAAGTTCTTAACTTTACACTTGCAATCAGTGGAATTGAATCGTAGAATGGGCGATGATCTCTATAGTCTAGAAGCCATCATTCATTGTCAAGGCGACATATTTAGCTCACAAAGTCATAGAAGACAAATAATATTCATCGAGAATCGATTCATTTATTCCTAGACTGACAGAATATGGATGCCGATGCAGTTGTTTTTAGGGTGTGGGTGTGGGTGTGAGCGTGGGTTTTTCTTCTTCGATCATCGACACCCACACTCACACCCGACACCCACACCTACACCCTAGTTTCATTCTATATTCTTAACACTAAAGATATTCTTGTTTTGGATTTGATTTCTTCGGAAATCGTAATTCAGAATAGATTAAGCCATCTGATGAGTCCCTTAAGCAAGGACGAAACCGGTCATGGCAGCTTCTTCACATCCCACACCCAAAATGCTATTTATCATGATGAGACTAACTTTGATTCATATAAAGAACTTCTATATATCTCAGACGATATCTTAATTGAGTATTCTTCGACAATAAATTCATTCATCACGAACACAATGATCATCGAAATTTGTAATGAAATAACCCGTTGTTTTACGAGAAATATCCATCGCTTGGAAAGTCTGTTGTGGAATTCACTATAAAAATAGTGAATGCCAGTTTATATTCAAAATTTTTCTGCTCTCGCCCGCTCCCGTCCCACAATATAGGGTGTGGGTGTGGGTTTTTAAAAAAAATGATAAACACTCATACCTAATTTTTCATTCTTCTAACAGCAAGAATAAATATTGTTTTATTTGTGCTTTATAAATTACACTCTTATCAAGATATACATAGTAAGTATTGACATAGTTTGTAATCATAAGACAACAAAAACTTAGCTGCGATTGAATTTCTGCTTATTTGCCTGAGATATCATTACCAGTTTCACATAAAAAAGGTATAGAGGACAACATGTTGACGTTATATACTAATTTTTTCTAATAGCAATAAATTCTGATCAATGTTTTATTCTTAAACAGATCTTAAGATGTGCATATTTATATAAAGTTACCCTCATACTGTGACAATGTTCAATTTTCTATTCAATATATATGCGTGTATTCATTTGACTTATGAAAAAATTGTTGAAGATTTCTTTCATTTTTGATTTTATCTGAAACAGCGTCTTTTGATTATGAGATATTGTCAAAAGAAAACTTCACGATATGATTACATTGCCACGTGTATCATAAATCTTTATGATTCTTTCGTAATCGATAGAACGCAGTCAAGAAGATCTTACATATACTGAGTAAAATTTAAAATGGCCTAAACCTACCATTTCGATTTTTATATTCATATTAGACGACCTTAAAAGACTGGTTTTTCTCACAAAAATCACATGAAAACTAAATTGATTGTTTTTTACATATTCTTTTGGGAATGTAAATTATTTTGAAGTTCAAATGAACAAGCTAAATGTTTTTCTCTTTCTTTTTTTTGTTAAACAATAAGATGAAGCGTCGTATCTTCTAAAATATCTGTTTGAATTGAAAAATGAATTATATTGAACATTATCAATCTTTGAATCATCTTAAAGAAAAATTGTCTCATGTTCATGATAATATAAGTGTTATTTATTTCAACATGAAATAAGATGCAAGCAGTTTTTTAGAACGGTCATACTCCGCTAAATATCATTAATCGAATAGAGATGCATTGAAATGTCTCCTTGCTAGTCATTGTCTAATGTTGAACGATCCTAACTATATCACATCATACCGAAACAAATATTAATCCGTGTACTCCATATGAAATGAATATCATTGAATAAATATGAGTTTTTTGCTTCCTTGTCGTAACTCCTTGCCTTCTCTGTCGGTAAGTGTTTTATTGCTGCTATGTACAGCCCGCCTCATAGGTGCTTATTTGATAAGAATTTTAAAAAATAGGAAAAAAAAGAAGGCAAATACAGACAGCAATGGAAGATAAAAGTTTGACACGTTGCAAAAGTAAAATACGAATCATTCGAAAAAAACAAGTCAACGGCGTAAGAAGCAAAAGAATTCGATCAACTACAACACATTATTCACACTACGAAGAACAAAGTGAGTTTAATAACTTAATCGTAGCGAGTAAGTTATTAAGTAGATTCGAAATGCAAAAGAAATTGTTTTCAATGTTATACACTTAGCACCAAGAGACTGCAAATATTGGAAATGATTGAGATAGATATAATATTGACACCCACAACTGACTTTATTTAAATCGATCGATTTGTCAATGTATGTTAGTTACTGGTTGCATCCATTCGTTTTTTCGCAGCTATCTCATATTTGTTTGATCTTTTGATTCATGCCAATTCTATGATGTTGTCTATATGTCACATGACTTGTCTGCTTCTTTCTTTTCTCCTACTGTATTCAGCGATTTCAGT
>CAJNOL010004599.1:0-14762 GCA_905250125.1 Rotaria sordida
AACTCATGGTCAAAATGATCTCTGTATTACTTGTCTCAATGCCAATCGATATAAAAGTGAATTAGAAAATATGATTGGAATGTTTGTTGCAACATTACCTTATTGTATTCAACTTGATTCTCGCTGTTCATTTGATGAACTTGTCAAACATGTACGAGATAAATGTTTGTCAATTCTCGAACATTCTCATTATCCACTACAATATATTCTTGCTGACTCTCATCCTAATCAATCGAATATTCTTTTTCTGGAGACAGTGTTTGACTTTATTACTGTTTCCTCTGATGTGAATCACTTATCTCTGAATGATGCAACATTAGAACAAGTGTCATTAGAACAAATGTCATTAGAACAATCGCTTAACGTGGCTAAATTTGATTTCCAGTTGAGATTTATCTACAATCCAACATTGAATGATGGTAGACTTTCATGTCGTTTCACTTGCTCGCATGATCTTTATGACGTGTCGACAGTTGAGAAGATAGCACAAAGATTTCAACATCTCTTCTTCCAACTTTTCTCTTCAAGGTCTAGTGCTTCTCAGATTGATCCATCTTCTAGAGTTATCAAGAAATTGTCGCTTATTTTACCAGAAGAAGATGAAGAAATGCGAGGGACAGTCTTTCACAGATTACCAAATATTGTCAATGAAGGTATGTTTCTTTAATTTTTTTATTTTTTGTATCTTGAGGATAGTCCATAAATAGCAACAGTGTAAACAATTAAAGAGCTTCATTTCGTGTACATGAAATGGCTTGATTTTTTACTATTAATGAAAGTAGATTCATAGTTGTTACTCATATAAACAATATCGAGAAAAACAGCTGATGAGGGAACCTCGCCAGGTAATAAATCGCTTTTCAGGTGAGTCCTATCTCATTTGATAGGATCTATTGAGATTAGAAAAAGCCTAAAATGCTCCATGTCCATGGGTCTTTCTTGTTCAGCTATAGCCATACTACTGAGTCTTTTAACAAAATGTCGTGGTCCCGCTAATGTTATCTTGAAAATGAACCTTCAAGTTTCGAGTTCAAAGTTTGCACGAGCAAAGTTCTGAATGGGTCTAATTTGTAAACATTTTAGATTTTTTAATATTTCTTTTCTTAAAATACGACTATAGGACAAAAGTTTGCTGTTTCGCATAACAGAGTTTTCAATAATCAGATCTCAGAATAGAGAATAGTTAAAAAAACTGAAACTTTCACAGTAAACTAGTCCCATCAAGAATTTTATTTGTGCAAAATTTGAACTTGAAATTCAAAAGGCGATTTTGAAAGTGATATAAGCGGGACCACGGCATTTTGTTGAAAAATTCAGTAAAATGATCACAACTCAAGAAGAAGGACTTATGAGCACAAATCATTTTAGCGTTTTTCTAGTTTCAATAGGTCTTTCCTAATAAGACAAGACTCATTTGAAAAGCGATTTATCGCCTGGTGCAGTTCCCTCGTTAGACTTAACGCCATGATTTTCAAGAAAAAATAATAAAATTTCACTGGTTTCAAAAAATTTCATGGACAATGTTTCTAATACAATTTCGAGAGTAAAGTATCATAAGTTTGCGTGCACTTATGTATCTTATAGTAAACTAATCTGATTTCAAACATAGACTAACACTCCTAGTTTGATTGGATTATGACAAAACGAAATATCTTAAAATTTTAAGTTCTCATGTGTTGGCATAACTCATGTCAAAACTCTTCCAGGAGGCTGCACGCCTTCCTTGAAATCAATGTTGGCAATTTTCAGTTGCATTATTTGACATTGCTTCTTTTGAAAGAAAGACTCTGGAAACATCTCTATCGCTGATTCAAAACAATCAGCCCATATGTTCTAGAGAGTAGCGACGCAGATAGATGAACGTTGAAAACGTTGCTTTCGCGAGTTGAAGGGGAAAATTGAAGAAAGCAACGGTTTAAAACTCATTCACTTGATGAATTAAAGAATTAAACTGGTGAAAACGATTTTTTTCTATCATCAACTCGTGTTTACCAGTTTAACGAAAATATTTTGTCTATCAACATGTTTCACCACATGTAATTGATAAAATAATTAATTGAGTTAGTTTAACAAAGATATTCATTCGTTTTAACTAGTTTAAGCTTATTGAATGAACTTTAGAATACTCGCTGGTTTTATCGCATTTATATTACATTCTATCAAACAATAGTACGCTTAAACCAAAGCAAGTAACAGTGAATTTATTAAACTTAGGTGCTTCCACTTCGATTTGGGTACTAAAAGAAACATAGAATTACAAACAGAAGCAAATTTAATGTCAGTTTCAGGTCGAGAAGCAAACTTTTGAATAATAGATCGTAAATTAGTAACTTCTAATATTGTTTCATGATAAGTTCTACACAATACGTTTGTACAAAAAAGGTATAAGTATGTATGTTGTTTCCAATGAATTTTATGATACTAATGTAAATATTCTCCTTCCTATCATATTTATATTGGCTTTTGTATAGAAAGCAGTACAAAGACACGTTAAATCATCCAGAGCAATAAAATGAAGAGAAACAAATAATTCTATTAGAATCCTTGAAAAAACAGCCGAGAAAAGTTTGGTTACTTATCTAACAAAAGACAATAGTTGATGTACAATAAATGCACTTAAACAGCGAAGTTTGTTTAACTTTACCAATATAAGGATAATTCTTAGTCGATAGGAGGTAATATTTTATCTTTATTTAATAATCCATTTCAATTGGATTCAATATGTAAGAAAAGCAACAGAAAACATAAAGAATAGTTAACTCGTAAAGAAAAGATTCTAAAAATGATAAATATTTGAATTATTTTTTCTATTTACAATTCAATTTTCCCTGGTTAATATCTAAATAAATTTCGTCAATCAATAGTTATCTAATGCTATGTGTTTCTGTACGTTAATTTCATTCGTCGTAACATGATTCTTTCTTTCTCTTTATTCCTCTGTCTCTCTATCGCAACACACTAAGTTGGGAACACTTGTATCCTTTGTGTTTGTATAGTAATCTTAATCAGCAGCTGAATTAGAACATTGTTGACAAGGTTAGTTTACATTAGAATCTTTTGAAGTGAATTAAAAATAAAAATTTTTGCATGAATGATTAGAATAAAGATTTCTTTTCCTGTATGTCAATATACTTTTTTGTATGAATTGAATACACAATTTTTTTAAACTAGTAAACAGAATCAAAATATATGTGATTGTGAATTAATAGAGTAGTCTTCATAAGAAATAGAGCAGAAGTCTTTGCATGATCGAAAGAATCAAATCTTTTACTGCATGTTAATAGAATTTTTATGTTTTACCTAGGAATGGAGTTTGAAGTATCGAACACAATAAGAATATCTTTCACTGCGTCTTAATAGAGTTTTTGTCACATGTATTAAAGTCGCAAGTTTTTCTATAGATTAATAGAATGAAAAACTTCTTTTGCTGCATGTATGTAGAATATTTTTGGGTGGATTAAATATAGAATTTTTTTTTAGAGCAATGAACAGATTAAAAAAGATTATTGAATAATTATAGAATAATCTTCACAAAACATGTGAGAATCCTACATGAATGAATGAACGCGATCTTTTAATGCATGTTAACAGAATCTTTTGTACGTGATTTAAAAATAACGTTTTTAAAAAATGAACAGAATAAACATTTTTTTTTTAATCAATTGCAAACTTTATCTACCATTTTAAAGATATATATAGTTTTTTCATTCCTCTATTCGTCGTGTAAGATGCGAGCAATATAACTATATGAAGTAATTTTAAGTAATTAGAATATAACGCTCGTTATCACCAGTTACGCAATTACAACTATCTACATTTTTAACCCTCATTCCATTTGCTATCATAAGGCGACAAATTAGTTGCAGATGAAAATCATTAAAAAATAAATCCACTAGGAAGAGCAGTAGAAATGAATTAGTGTATAATTGAGTATATGAGTGACATAAAATACACTGAAAATTTTTTCAACGTTGAATATAAGTTATTTTTTATTACAGGCTTTCCATGAGTACTCTCACAGCTATCTGAAAAAAAAACAGCAAGATAAAAAAGACTGTTACATATACATACATCTCTAAATGCCCTCGACTTTTTTGACAAAATTTACATATTTTCTTTTTTCATTTCATGTATATGTACTTTGTTAAAAAGTCCAGTGCATTTAGAGAATGGATGGAAAAAGACACAAAGGAAAAATATCGAAGAAAAATTGAACGAAATGTCGAAAAGAAAAATGTCGAATGGGAAAAGAACGAAAAGAAAAATATAGAAAGGAAAAATGTCGAAAAAAAAATTGAAGGCAAAGAAGTAGCAAAGAAGACATCAATACTAAGCGACCGTTTGAATGCGATAAATAAAAACGTTAATTTTTTAGTAGGATCGCCCTCTTTTGTATTCCTGCTTTTGATATTTCGAACATACACCAACTGTTGAAATAAATCCATTTTGAAGCGTTTTATTGGCGAATACGGTAGTACCCCAAGAAGGGTCAGTTGTTTTTGCTTGCTGCAGATAAAATGACTATTTTCTTTAACAAAAAAGAAAAATCCTTTTTAATGACAGACAGAGTCCATATTTAAACTAGACAAAACTATTAAATACAACAGATTGCCATTGATATGAAAATAGGAGATGTGTGTCAAATTTAAATAGATATTTAAATGAAATCCTAGCGTCTATCAAATTGAATCTAAGGAAATGAAAAATCGAATGTTGTAAGACCAGTAAAAGAATGTTAAAAAAATTCTCCCGATATCCAAGTATCTGACGTGGATTCGTTAAGCTTATATTTGAGACAATTACCCATTGCATTTCAACTGTCATGGACCGAGATAGGTAATTGCATATTCTTGTTTTTTAATTGAAGAATTCCTTATTCACACTTATTTATTGAATAATGCAAGACAATTTCATATACCTATCACTCTCGACTCCCCAACTTTTGGAATGCTAGAAACTAACAAAATAACATAAATTACCATACATTCACACAACGAGAGTTGTTGTATCTATGCTTACTGCAATGTAGATGCGGTTTCAACAGGCTTTTTGCTACAAATATTGGCTTTCAAAAAAAACGAAATCTTCAATGGTTAATTATTACATAATCCATTGAAGATGAGTGCCATGTATTGTCCTATTTTATTTCTTTATTTAGTAGTTTTATTTTCGATGCTATTCACTTTCAATTAATATAAAAATTACATCTTTTTGATTCGACACACACACACTCCTTTTTCGATGATTTTCCTTTCGATATTCTTCTTTTCTATATTTCTTTTCGATATTTTTCTTTTCTTTCTTTTTCCATCATACCCATTTAGAAATATATGCATATGTAATCGTCCTTTTTTCTTTTGTTGTTTTTTTTTATAACTGTGAGAATACTCATTGAAAGCTCGTAGTAAAAAATAGCCAATATTCAATATTGAAAAAATTTTCAATGTATTTTATAGCAGTCAAATACACAGCTATTAACCTGTGAAAAGGAAAATTTTCAACGCGTGTAAACGTGAGAAATGTCCGAGTTTTTGCGCTTTAATGCGATCACTTTAATAACGCGTAAAAACACTTGCGTTTGCACTCGTTTTAACAATAGTGAAGTCAAAATTATATTAGCTGTTAAACCGCAAAAAATCGGACGCTTCTTCACAGTTAAAACGCATCTATGGAAAAAGAAGTGTTGGTCGTTCTAACACGTTAATTTCATATTTCTGACTGTTTGGGGAGAGATTCCAAAATGTTTACATTGTTGCTAGTTTTTACCAACGTTGTATAATACTCATATCGATGTAGAATATTTTGAAAATATCTCATAATGCAGCATGATTCGGTAATATATTGTGTTGGCACATACATTCTACATGTTTTTTTGTATTTTAGGCAAATTCGAAGTCTTATATCTCGTGATTAGAAAGTGATAGAGGTCTGAAATTTTTAACACAGATAGAAGTCATACAGAGTTATCTATACTGGAAATTTCAGATTTCTATCATTTTCTAATCGCGGGATAAAGCCTCCAATTTGCTAAAAACACAAAATAAAATGTGCAGAACTTATGTGCCAATACAATAGATATCACTTTGTCAGTCGTGCAATTTTTTTCACAACATGCCAAATTTAACAATGCTAATTGAGTTACAACTACAAGTAGTAGTGTGTCAATACCGTGCTTTTAGGACTATTGAGTCGATTCCGATGTCTACTTCTTATCAATTTTATTTTACAGTGCGTAAATTTATTCACGCAAAACTACCGAAAACAAAAGAGACAGTGCAATCAAAAGGAAACTTAAATCTTATATACGTAATGGCACTATCAACGAAACTAGCACGACCTCAGCTCTTCTCATAAAATTTGCGAATATTCTCTAGGATGTTTCAAAAGGTTTGAAAGCTCGTTAGTCGATTTCCAAAACACGGTATAGGCTATAGGTAACACAAAACCGATGATTTATATTGATGATGACAATTCGAGAAAATATTGACTTTCATTAAAAATTTTCACTAATATGCAAGTTAATTTGTTTTTCTCACTTCTATAAAACATGACTGTCTTTAGTATTAGAAATTTCCAAGAATTTCTTGTACATTTGCGCATTTTAAAGTAAATCCTAATGAATTTCATGTCTTAATGAATATACAGGTCGATTACGTTATTTTTACTAGTTTTCTTCAGCTTACTGTATTTCTGCAAAATATAATACGCTTTTTATTAATATATGACTGGATAGAGCATTCATTTCTCTATCGATCGGTATATTTTTTATCTGATTTATCTCTCATCTTGACCAAGAATTTAGCGAAGTTCTCAAAGCCCTCAAAAATTTTTTTTTACGGTGATAACGTTTGTCGCAAGGAAAAATTGGGTCTCTTAGTATTTTTAAGATTTCTCCTCTATTACCCTTGTGATTAAAGTTCTTTTTATTATCAAAAGATAGCGCTTGAAATTCTCTACAAAACTATATATGACTAGGCCCAAAAACAGTTTTAGATATATTTGAAAAAAGACGAAAACTAAAGACATACAAACAGCTGTAAAAAGTAAATAACGTATGTCCCATAATAAATGGCCGCACTTTGCATTTCATATTTTAATCTCTAAATACACTTTATTAAAAAAAACACAATATATCACAAGATGCAGCGTGAAAAGCTCTACAATCTAGAAACTAAAGTTTATTTTAATTGTACACTTTTTGTTTTCAAAAAAAAGCAAAACTCTGCGACCAATTCTGCCATTGTGAAAAGATCATTTTTTTTATATGAATGAAAATTCCTTTTTCTTATTTTCTCTTTTTATCACCTAATATGTTTCTTTTAAAAAAACCAAAATATGCCACAAGATGTAGCGTGAAAAGCTCTACAGTTTACAAAGCACAATTTATTTTACTTGTGTACTTTTTATGTTCAAAAACACTCAAAATTCTGTGCGATTAATTTTCGCATCGGCGAAAATTGGTCGTACAGAGTTTTGAGTTTTTTTGAACATAAAAAGTACACAAGTAAAATAAACTTTAGTTTCTAGATTGTAGAGCTTTTAACGCTGCATCTTGTGGTATATTTGTTTTTTAATAAAATGTATCTAAAAATTAAAATACGAGATGCAAATTGCGGCCATTTATTATGGGTCGCGCATTTACTTTTCACAGCTGTTTGTATGTCTTTAGTTTTCGTCTTTTTTCAAATATATCTAAAACTGTTTTTGGGCCTAGTCATATATAGTTTTGTAGAGAATTTCAAGCGCTATCTTTTGATAATAAAAAGAACTTTAATCACATGGATAATAGAGGAGAAATCTTGAAAATACTGAGGCCCATTTTCCCTGAGACAAACGTTATCACCGTAAAAAAAAATTTTTGAGGGCTTTGAGAACTTCGCTAAATTCTTGGTCAAGATGAGAGATAAATCAGATAAAAAATATACCGATCGATAGAGAAATGAATGCTCTATCCAGTCGTATATTAATAAAAAGCGTATTATGTTTTGCAGAAATATAGTAAGCTGAAGAAAACTAGTAAAAATAACGTAATCGACCTGTATGTGAAAAGTTATTCAGTCGAAATCAAATGGAATGGAAATCGAAGGAAATTTGAAGATTTAAGAATATTAATTATATCATTCACTCAACTAATCTTACTGAACTATTTTAAGTGTTCGATTGAATATTTACATAAACATAGAGAAACAACAATCACTATATCGAATATAAGAAATGACAAGTACTCAAAGGAGAAAATAAGTAAAGAGGGATATTGCATTGGAATCTCTTCGTTCATTTGATAATTGATGGCGAAAACAATTTCTATCATTCAGCGACAATCTATAAAGATGAAAGTTTATTGATTGACTTTCTATTCAATGAATGTGTATTATATTTGAAAAGAACATTCAATTACATTGATCATTTATCTGACAGACCACAAACCTGTTCGAGAACTAAAAATTAAAAAAAGGAAACTGAAGAAAGCAAAGAATTGAGTGAGAGATCATATTGATTTAGTCAAGATCGTGATATAAATAAATATCAATTGTAAATACGCTATAAAATCATGTAAAAAGATATTATATACGCAGGTTTCGCGCAAGGATTCCAAAATTTGAAGGGTGCATGAGAAAATATTTCAGAGGTGCTCTATCAGATGTCCCAGAATGCTAGCAACATAGTCTATTTTGCATCTAATTCTATACAGGCAAAATATAATATCTTGAGTTTATTCAAAAAGATGTGCCGTCGAATTCTCTACAACAACAGTAACAAATTATCTTCTGACTTGTTTCGATAGATTTTTGGAAAACTGAAAATAAAGATGTGTGAAACGTCGCTATTTTCGATTCTTTCGAGAGTGACAAAAATATTTGTAATAATATCTGTTTTGCATTTATCTCGACAGAGATAAACGATCAAAACTTGAAGTTTTTTAGAGAAATATACCGTGAAATCGTCTAGAATAATTCAAGTAAAAGGTCTTCTTGAGTTTTTCTAGTAGGCTTTGGAAGATTAAAAACAAAATGTACCAGCTGCTGTAATTCGTCACTGCAGCACTAAAACAAATGCTCTCGGAATTGCAAATTTATTAACGAAATCGAGTTAATTGTACAAAAGCTGACTGCTAAATATAATGATATAGTCAAAACGATCTTTTGATGTCCGAAAATTGTCAGAAAGAATCGAAAGTTGCAACGGATATTAGTTGTTTTGATGAAAAGAGAACTGAACTCATATGAGTAAAAAATTTCAGTATCTGGTATATTTTGTTTTTAGTGTTCTCGAAATCTATTTAAAAAGCTCAAGAAAATTTTTTACTTGGATTATTCTAGATAATTTAATGGTATATCTCCTTAAAACTCTTCAAATTTTGCTTATTTGTCTATGTCGAGATAAACGTAAAACAGATATTATTACAAGTACTGAGTATGCCAAAATTTTTGCGACATATTTTATTTCTTATGTATTTCGATCTGGATAAATGATACAATATTGAATTTGTTTTAAAAGATACGCTATGAAAAACTCTACAAAAATGTTAATAACAGATCCTATTGACTTGTGCTGATCGTCTTCTCCATACTCAAAATAAAAAATATTCGTGATAGTGCTACTTCCTACTGTATTGAACATAGTAAAAAATGTCCGAAAGACTTTTTTGTTTTCGATATATCTCGATATGAAAAAATCGTAAAGTCTTAAACTTTTTTTAAAGGATACGCAGTTAAAAGCACTTCATAAACTGTATGAAGAAATCTCTATTGACTTGCTGCAATGATTTTTGTAGACGATTAAAATTAAAGATTTGGTTGAAGTTGCTATCAGATGTTCTAAAAAATTGGCAGCATCTTCTATCACGCATATATTTCGGCTTGAGAAAGCAATAAAATCTTCAATTTTTTTAAAGATACCCTGTGAAAAGGCCAACAAAATATTGTAAAAAGAAAATGTTTATTGATCTATTCTAATAGTTTTTCTCAACTCAAAATGAGCAGCCCATTTGACACTGTTATTTGCCACCATGTTGAGCACAGTAAATTTTTTTGGAAGACTTTTATTTTGCATATATCTCGGTACAGGTAAATGAGATAAACTTGACGTTTTTTCATAAAAGATGCGCGATTGAAAGCGTATGAAGTCGCACGATCATGTAGGTTTTTCATTTTGAGTATAGAAAAGACTATCGGCACAGATCAATAGGAATTTGTTATTAACATTTTCTGTAGACCTTTTCACAGCACATCTTCTTTTAAAAAACTCAAGATTTTATCATTTATCTAGGTCGAGATACATAAGAAATAAAAAATGTCGCAAACATTTCAGCAAACCCAGTATTTTTGTTACTCCGTAGAGAATCGAAAATAGCGACGTTTCACGTATCTTTATTTTTAGTTTTTCAAAAATCTATCGAAACAAGTCACAAGAAAATTTGTTACAGTTATTGTAGAGCATTTAACAGTGTGTCTTTTTGAAGAAATTCAAGATTTTATATTTTGTCTGTAGAGAATTATAAGCAAAATAGACTATGTCGTAAACATTCTGAGACGTCCGACAAAAAAATTCAAAAAAAGTTTATCATTTTGCTGGCTAATAATGAACGATTCTCAATTATGCGCAGTCTATACACTCCACTTTCACGAGTCCTGCATATTAGTATGTTAATGATTTAAAATTATCAAAGTGAAAAAAAATATTTTGAAAGGTAATCTAAGAAAAGAAAGTATCAATATTTATTAATTGCTCTAAATGCATGACTTCAAAATTTTATATTTGTAGTTCTCTTAATGAAAATATTCGATAATTTTCGAAAATCAAAGATAAAATTACTCAAAAAAGAAGAAAATTTATAGGGACAGAGGTTATACTTTATCATAATGGAAGTATTGAGATTTACAGATCAACTTCTAGAGTATAGAAGTATTGCATTGGTATATCACAAAGTGTTTAAAGAAGTAACAACGCTTTCCTAGGCATAATTAGTTATCTCAAGATATTTGCTGACAAGTTTTTTGGAGACTTCTTTGATTAAAATAATTCCTCATCTTAAATATAAGGTTCAATGCAGTTATCAGAGAATACTTTTTTTTTTATTAAGTTCAGGGATAACACAGAGTACCTAGAGATTATTTAATGTTGAACTCACAGACTAAGATAGATATAAAGTAACTGTAATAGGATCTAATGTGGAATAACAAAAATTAAGTACCTTTATTAATATGTGATTGAAAGTCGTCATAATCACTTTTAAGGCGTCAGCAAGGGTTGATGACCTTTGCCGTAGTATTCTATAATAATGTATTCCTGGAAATCATTAATAGGACGTGAAATGTTCTCCATTTTTCTCTTTTTATAGCTGTCTCTTGTTCGAGAACATACGACTAGTTGTTTTTGATAAAGGCAAGAAACAACTTTTCATTCTGCTTACTGAATCAAAATATATAAATGTTAAAGATACTGTCTTTTAGTATGAATGGGACACAGACAGATTGAAAGTAAAAATATGTCTTTGATTCTAGAGTCTATTTTAACAATTTTCCTTTTAAAAAATTTAAATTTCTGCACTTCTACATGTCAATTAGTGAAAAAACAATTCTCTAAAGTATAAGTAAAAGTAGTTTTACGAACGACCATAGTTTGCTTTTGTCACATTAGAAATTAAGAGATTTTTTGAAACTAAATTAAGACATCGTTGCCATATTTAATCGGAAAATAGTCGCAACGCAGCAAGATTATGTAGGTTGCAAGGAATTTTTTTTTCAATGACGTCTTCAATAATAGGACAAAAGATGCTTTATGTTGAGGAACATTTCTCGAATTTATATGTGTAAAAAATGATCAGAGCAACAGGAAAATAAAACATGTCATTATGTTTCGTGAACTAGTTTCTGCAAAAGTGAGCTACGATCTCCATGTTTACACCATTACATCTGCTCCATATTTGTCTCACATGTTGAAAAATGAGATTTTAACGTCTTCTAATTTTCGTAAGTAATAGACGAAAAGAGATGAAGATATTATCCGCCGCCAGTTGATAAATATTAGTGTAGGATTATATGGGTCAATTGAATTCTTTCTCTCTATTATTTTTGCTTGAAAGTATTACAGACTGTTTTTCTTTCGGACAATTACTATATAGCGAGAAAGTACAAACTTCATTCCATCACATGATACATTAATCGTAAATAACAAATTCAGATCAGGTAAGAAAAAGTAAATAAGGAAAAAGAGGGTACATTTCTTCATTATAATGACCAGTAAGAAGAAGTTATGTTTTTATCTCTCATTTATGTTTGTACGTGTGAACACATATTACTTCAAATAGTGCCTGCATATGTATTTAAATATAGAGATTTATGAAAATGAAATTTTGAATACTGCTACAAAGATTGAAGTTATGTATATTCACATGCACATGGACAAAAACACAATTTTCTCTCAGTGAATATTTGAATGAAGACATAGACCTTCTTTTTTCTTATTTAATTATTCTCTCTGAACATTATTTGTTATTTATGATTAATATATCATGCGATGCAATGAGACCTATACTTTCTCACAATATGGTGATTTTAGAGAAAAGCAAATTACAACAGTCTCAGGCAGGATTAAAGTAGGAAAGAAATTCAATTGAGTTATTGTGTAGAATGTTAATTATGTAAAAAAGCAAAAGCTGCTAATTTGGGTCTTTCGAGAATTAATAACATCTGAATTTATGAGTTTTTTTCATCTAAACTATTTGATCCTTAGCCGTTTCTGACTGCATCGTTGGCTTCGAGCTACATAAGAAGCCTTTTTTACGTTCACTAAAGTCACTAATAGAAATTCAATTCATTACGAAGCAATAATATTTCAATTAGAAATAAGATCATCAATAGATAATGTATATGAAATGCTATATATTAAATGGTAACACATTTTTTTCACTCTCGTCATAAGAAAACAAAAAAAAATGGAAACAAGAAAGAGATCCACGAAGAACATTCATGAAAACATGCAGAAAAACATAACAAGCAACTCTGGTTGAGTATGGACTTTCTCATAAACGATAAAACATAAGTATCGGATATTAGGTTTACGCACAGAGCAAGACGAGGAGAGAACAGCACATATCAACATATCTAAAATCCTACAAAAACTTTCTATGGTTTCACAAGAATTCATCAGACATCAAAATGTGAGTCTCTGCTATTACACTTTCGTAGCAAAGTTACTTATATTTCGATTATTATATTTCAATAACTCCTACTCAGTAGGCACTGTTTAACAGACAGAGACACTATTTGCAGCAGAATGCTATAATCGATACCACAATCTTTTATGTATCAATATATATGAACTATAGAATATATCACAAAACTTTTAATACGTCTGTCTTATATCTAAATAAATTTCTTTTCAGGCTCATTTAACGAATCTTGAGTATTTCTAGAATGAACATCAAAAGCAACTCATTTTACCGTTTAGTTACTTTACAAACAAATCTAAGAATGATCTAAAAAATCGAGTACTAAATAAGTGCTAAAGAATCATCTATAGAGGGAACCAGTAACAAAAAACTATTATTGTGAGGCAAGACGAACTCTGAATTCACTACAACAGACCGGTCATCACCTATTCAACATGTGATGTGAGCGGAACATATAATCTTAGACAGACAAAATACATTCTAGCTATTATCTAGATGATTGAAATGAATCCACTTTTCGAACTAATTATTGATTAATTTAGCACCAGCTTCTGATGCTCAAGCTCGAATTTGGCTTGATGAACATATTCGTTTCAATGCAGATCGACCATTTATGGCGATCTACAACATGCCTTTCTTTTACCGCCTCTGCCCTGGACATACTTTATCAATTCAACAACTTAGACTTGCTCTTCAACAAATTGTCAGAAAACATCAATCACTGCGAACATCACTCTTCTTCGATACAGAAAAAAATCAACTCATGCAACGAATCGTCGATTACAACGATAGTAACAATAAATTGTTTGAATTTATTGAAAGTACTTTTGAAACTGATAAAGAGCTCGATCTCATTATGTATGAGGAGAAGCGAAACTCTCAACTGTTTAATCTTGCTCAAGGTCATGTCTTTCGATTCCATATTCTTCACAACATACAAATATCCTCTAATGATCTTCTTTGTGATAAAGATGCAATTATTTTTAACTTTCACCATGCTTTGTTCGATTTTCCATCAATAAATGTATTTCTTCATGATCTCAATCAAGCTTATAGTACAGGTCAACTCATAGTAGATGACAACTCTCTTCTGCGTTATCTTGATTGTGAGTAGAAATATTTCTTCTCTTATATTCGGATCACTCTTTCTCTGCTCTTATTTAGGTGCTGTTATTGAACAAGAAATGCCAATGACAGCTGCGAGTATCTTTTGGTTTGATACTCTTTATGATTGTAATCTAGATCAATCTTTACAGTTACCATTTGATCGGTATCGTCTTTCTGAAGAACATCGAACTGGTCGTGGAACATGTAGCTCTTTTAATTTTGGAGAAGATCTATCGCGAGCTTTCCTCACTTATTCATCATCGAATGGCATAACACCTGAACAATTGCTACTTGCTAGTTATTTTGCATTCTTGTTCAAATTGACTAATGGAGAAAGTGATTTATGTATTGGAATGAACACAGATGGAAGATATAAAGAAGAATTGATGTTAGTAATTGGAATGTTTGTCAATGCTATTCCTTTGCGATGTCAATTAGATCCTCATTGGTCTTTTCATCAGCTAGTTGAGCATGTTAAAGA